>JAODLL010031685.1:0-22963 GCA_026546735.1 Forbesichthys agassizii | reverse complement strand
AGAATCAGGTGTGTTGGAGCAGAGAGACATCTAAAACATGCAGGGCTGCGGCTCTCCAGGACCAGGGTTCCCTACCCATGTCCTAGGACTACACCTGCGATACATACACACGCACACGCAAATAAGATTAATAATAAAAGATTAATATACCTACATGTTGTTGTTTTTTTGTATTATAAAATGTGTTAATGAATATTCACGGATGGGCTTGGGTGGGGGAGTGGTGGGTTGTTGAACATTTATTATTAGCATTCATTATTAGCCTTTTTTTGGACAAATTTCGAGAGTGGAATTCAAAACCTCACCTGACAGAGCTGCCATTCAGCTATCCAGCTGTAGCGATAAGAATCTGCAAATGTGTCAAAGTACACAAAGTCATTACTTATATGCAATGAGTAGCCGTAGAAAGTACAGATATTTGTGTAAAAATGTTAGGAGTAAAAGTAAGAAGTACGAAAAATACATACTTAAGTAAACTACACTTGAAAAGGCTACTTGAGTACAGTACTTAAGTATTTATACAGTTTGTACTTAAGTACTTCCCAGCTCTGAGAATCTGGTAGATTTGATAATAGATGATTAATTTATGTATAGGCTAATATCACGAGAGTGAGTGCGTTAGACAATATCAGGGCTCAATATCATGGCTGTGGTCGTAGGTATTAGTTTTATTAGCCTATGATTTATTAGAAGTGCAAAGACCGGCACTAAAGGCTTTTTTCGATGGAAAATATGTTTGAGTTATTCTGTTTCCCTAATATACATAGTTGACATTCTATATCTGTATGTATCAGATATGAATTATCAATGTGTTCACGTTCAATTACCTATTGACAAATGTACTTTGTAAGTTGGGTCATTCCTGTTATGCAGTAGCAATTCTGTCCCAGTGAATTACTTCCTAATATGTTCTGAAAAATTCTCAAATTCTAGATTTAGGTCTTCTTTATGACAAAATGTGAATAATGCACATACATTTATTGTTTTATTTTTTTAATACCTTTTTATTTTGGTATGCATTCCATTTGACCATGTCCCCAGTGCAAAGTAACCAACCTCCACATTAACTAAAAGCCAAAATATTATTTAATTGTTTTATAGACCATGTTTAACTATCTCTCAACATTCATGTATACCAGGGAAAACTATATATATTTCTTAACATTTTCAATTTTCTTTCTTTGTCCCTGAAGTCATCTTCCACCCTGTTAGTTTATAGTTTTCACCTTCTAAAAACAAGAAGACTACAATTACATTGGGACCCTATTCAGGAATTTACATTGTAATTTTGGAGGGAATTTAAAGGCACAACGTGAGGTAAGAATAAACATTCACTCATATTTATATTTCAAGTTTTATGATACTAATCTGCTTGTTGCACTCTTAAAGTTCCACCCGGTTAGGCTAAATTATGAAGAAAGTTGGTCTGATAATAAAAAAAAACTTTGAAATAGTTATACAAGTTCTGTTCATGTGTAGAAGGTTATCTGTCTAAATCTTGATCACTCACAGAACTGTGGCTAACTTCGCTTAAAAATATCCACCCTGTTAAGATTATAAAACTATCAGGGTGGACATTCTAATAGAAATTATAGAAAATAAATTACTGGTTTTTATATTTTTTATGTATTATTGTGGATTAAACTATCAATATAATTTCAGTAACGGATGTAACAACTGGCCACGTGATCACTATAACAAAATCATGCTAGACTGTTTATAGACAGTATATCAATCTTGCTTCAGTCCACCCTGTTGGTTAGCATATAAGAAGTGCATTGTTCAAAATAAACACATTCTACACATACATAATTGTTTTGTTATTATTTAAAGAATAAAAACATAATGTAATTGAATAAGGGACATATAGTGTCTAATAAAATATGAATATTGTTAAAGTAAATGTCCCTAACAGGCTGGAATAATTTCACAGTCGATGTAATATGAACATTCCACCCATAATTCAAATTATTTAAGTGCCTGTGCTTGACCAATATATTTGCCTGACAGTTAAACATGTCACTATTCTGATATAATACTAAAAACAGGAAAAATAAAAGTCCAAAATGTTACAGGAATGACTCAGTTGCTTTAAAAGATAAGATGAATATTAAAACATGTCTGCTAAATGTTATCAATGTAGCCTATGTGTATTGTGTACAGGATCTGGTCCTCCTCAACCATCCCCACACGATATAATTCATCTTGATCCATGTATTGCACACCCTCCAAGGGATTTCTATGGTAACCGTCATAACAGTTGTTCCTTTTGTGATGTAGGTTTAGTGTGCTTTGTCAGATGGTGACCACCTTTGAGAAAGAAAAGGGATTCTGGCTATAATTGAAGTGCCATACTTGTCATATGTGCCTCTGTGTGCATGTGTATCTTTAAAGCCCCCCCCATTAAAGCGTGTCATGTCAAGCTTGCCTACTTTCTATAACTGACTGCAGTGGTTGTGTTGTAAAACCCATCCCAGAGTCTCATAACCATTACCCTCCCTGGAAAGGTTAACATAAACAAGAGGATGTTATGTTTACCCACTTACAGAAAATAGTTTAGTTGATGAAGACAAGACTATTCAGCATAATCAGACAAATGACCAAAAAGAAAGGCCTTATTTAGGTAGTGTCAACAGCTTTGCGCGTCACATGACTCTCAAAAATATGAATCGGCTATTTTGCATAACTTTTCTAGGCGATTCTAATGACCATATATTTTTATGAACATTTTTCTATAACTAAATCCTGCGCATGCAGAGCATTCGCTGCAATATACAATTTTCCAAAAATGTAATTTTTGGTCAAAACAAAATAAAAATGACACTTAGAAGCCTTATCTGAAGAGTCACTGTGTTATCATGTACGCTCACCGCATGTTAGTCACATTCACTGGTTTCTACTGTTGCTCACTGGTTCTTCATTGGATTAAAAAATATGATTAAAAAGAAAATCGATATGCCTTCCAATTCTCCTCACTGATATATCCACACATCTGGCATGCCACAGGGAGCATAACAAAGGAAGTTGTAGACATTATTTCAGGGCAGGAGAAATAAAACAGGCCCTTGCCTGATGCCAGATATTATCAACTTACAGTAATAACCAGAACAAGAAAGAATGTGAGCTAAAGGGGGTAGCTAAATCAACATGTAATACAGTAGAGGACTTCTATGAGAACACACCAAACAAAATGTAGGACGCTTTTTACAGTCAAATGTATTGGATTCATTTATTGGATATAAAAGCAGATTATAAGTAATTAGACTACAGATAGCTATAGTCATGTCCAATGTATATATGCATGTGCCAATCATTGAACTGATGGGTAGGTGTTCAAATGGAAATGGGAAACAATAGAATGTACTTTGCAGCATTTGTGCTTTAAAATAGCCTTTTAAAGTGTACCTGCACCCCAGCTCTGAGCCTGACTCCACCCACTACCACTTTGATAAATGCATCAAAGAGCGGAGTGGCTGAGAGGGGACCCCCATTAACATTAACGTTAACATTTGATGACGTATGAGCATACTAAGTGTACCGATGAAAACCAGCCAGGTCCTGGAGTGATTTTTTACGGATATGACGTGTAGTTCTGTTTTTAGCCCATAAAATGCAGATTTTCATAAAAACAGGACCTTTGTCAATATTAAAACCAGCATTGATGTGTCTCATCACAGATCAATGCTATTACTTTGCCTACAGCTCAAAAAACACATTTTAGGATGCAGTTACACCTTAATATAAGTGAAATCTTACTTTCAAAGTGCCTTTGTAATACTACAGGTTGTTAAAGACATTGTGGTGGTGGGGTGGGCGGGGCTTAGATGTATGACACAGTGGGGGTGTTGATGAAATGAATGACAGCTGGGGGAGGAGCTACCCACCATCCGACAGGTGTGGTAGCGCGCGATGCTCTGTGTGTGAGCGGGCGTCTGAATGAGGCCGGCTGTGTGGCTGAGCCCCACTGACGGCTTCAGATAGAGACGGAGTGTCCAGGGCGCTCTCTGAAGGGTAGAGATGCATCACTGCCCCCTCCTGGCCACCCTCTGTACTGCAGGACTGGCAGCTGCAGTGAAAGATCCTTTCCACCAGTTTGTCCACTCGAGGAGACTCTTCGCCTGGACACTCCAGTGTCACCTGCTCACGTTGGTGCACACAAGCACACACACTGATTAAATGACTGCTGTGTTCGGTCTTAGGTTGGATCTAGGCAGTGGCGGCTGGTCCATAGGGGGCGCTGACCCATTATAATATTGAGAGATCTTCTCATGTTAAACATAAATTCATTATTGCTAATATTGCTAGTATTGCTCATACTCATACAATGCGCCTGCTAGCCTATACCCCTGCACATACCAGCTATTTGATACATTTCTGTGTGAATACATAACTTCCTGGTCGCAAGATGCCGGTAACATGGTTGTGTATGTACGTTTGTCAACTGATTGCAACCAGGTGACCTGAGGCTGCTCTCTAAATTGTTGTTTAAATATTTTGCTCCGGATGCAGAGTGATGCTAGCCTGGTGGTCTGGCCACGCTCCATTGGGAAGTGTTTGCAGTCGTTTCCTCCTACTTGGCGTAGACCTCTGGTTCATTTTTAATCTATTGGACAGCGCTGAACCAATCAGCGTTGCTACAATTAATTAGATCATCAACACTTGACTACCACGTCATCTCACTAACCCACACTGATTGGGCCGCCAGCAGTGTGTCTGTGCATACGCTAACGTGATCAGGGTTTCCAGATTGTAATCTCAGCCAAATAAATTGAGGTGAGAGCATTGTCAGGAGGAGCCAGGTGAGGCTGATGCGCCCTGGACACCCCACTTGTATTGGCAGCAAAGTAGTATTGTTTTCAACTTGTTTGATTTAAGTGGAAGATTCCACTGTCGCGGATGTCGTGGATCACTCAGCAAATAAATATTTTTTTACTTACTTACAAAAGCTTTCAAAACCAAGGATTATTGAAGATTTCGTAAATTGGACCCGACCGACCTGATTTACAAATTATTCAGCAGAAAATATGGATTATTAAATCCACATGGAGATTTATAATAGGCTAGTGGTGGGAACTCTGAATCTTCTGCACGACCCATATCTTTGAATCTCATTCAGACAGTGTAAAGAACCAAGTCTTAAATTTGTATTTCTGTTGCGTTTGTGTTGCGGGAACAGAGGACTGTACAATCAGATAATTTGATTCATCCGGGTCAGTGTTCTCATGTAAACGATTGTTGGTGTTTTTAAAATTGCTGGTCATTAGCTCATCGTGATGAACATTGGAATGCGCTTATAACAGAGATTTCCGGTTCAAATCCAGAGCTTTACAAAATGTTACTTTTATAAATGTTTGTCTCAGTGGATTGATTTGTCAATAATTATGTCATAGGCTACTTACAGATTGCCAATTAGTAACAAATGAAGGGGCAACATTACAGACAACGTTGTGTGTTTGCTGGGGCGCAAGAGCCAAACTCGGTATTCAGTCCTGTGTGTTTGTGTGTGTGGGTGCGGGAGTGAGTGTTTGTGTGTTACGTGGCAATGAACTGATATTGTCTAGCGGGAACTTAAACATGTTTTTTTTTACATTTATAAAATGTAAACCACATATTTGTAATTAGTTTTAGAAAATCCTAATGTTAAGTCTATGTAATAGCGCATTTGAACTATGTATATAGGTTAGAAATTCACCAGAATGCAGTAAATGTAGTGTTTGACCCTAAATAATAACTACCATAATTCCCAAAATCACGCCTTCTGAAAAAATAATATCACCAGCCGCCACTGAATGCAGCATGAGCCTATGAGCTGTGTAGTTAAGAGGAGAGAGGACTGCAAGCCACTCTGCAAAAAAGGGATTTGTTTAAACCCCAAGGGCAATTCCAAACAGAAAGTGAGTGTGCCTTTAACATAAAAAAAGATATAAACATTGTTGAAAATACATTTCTTCGATATGTGTCGTGACAGTTTTTATGAAATGAAAACCAGGGCTAATCTTTGTTATCAAATTCTTCCAGAGCCGTTTCACTACTTTTTTGTCATTTCCATTTAAATAGAGTATAAAAGGATAAAAACATACTTGACATCTTTTGTTTACTGGGCCAGTAAACACTAAAGAGACATAAACTTCAGCATTACCCAATTCCAGCTGACCTTTACAGCTTTAAACAATTTCCCTGAATGTTTTCTATCCCAAATGATCACTTGGTGATTTTATCCTGATCTCTGACATCTGTCAGCCACAAAGCTGCAGATGCATTATGCTTTGTTTCTGCAAACTGCAAATATTGAACCAATCATTTTTAATCAAACCAAATAAAGAAGGGGCTTTGGTGCATTTTCTGTTTGCACCAATTGGTAATTCAAATCTATAAACTCCAAAAGATTTTGATTGAAACATAACGTGACCTCACCTGTTGTTCCAACCCTCCCTATCTGGCAGGTTTCCAAAATACATACACCTTCCCACACAGTCTTTGTTGTAGCTGGACCCTATAACCCTTTGGCTAATAAGGACAATGAATTTCAGATGAATATAAACTGTAATCTGAGGATGGAATGACAAAACACAGAGGTAGAGACAAAAGCCTATGTAAAACCTTCCTTTTAAAGGAATAGTGTGTAAGATGGTATCATTGGGTGATATCTTGTGCGCGATAAAACCTCTTGTTTTGGCCAGGGTATTTCAACATGTAGTGGAAACATGCATAGTGAGAGCGGTCAGTGGTTTGCTTCCTATCTCCATAAAAATACTCAAGCAGAGATGTAGTATGTGTTTGTGTTGGGTAAAGCAAACACATATGCACATAAAATCCCGGTATTTGACATAATACATGGAACCTTCTTGGCATTGGGCTTTCTCTCAGTGGCCAGAATTACATATACACTACCACTTTAAAGGGATATTGCGTAATTACTCTAAAGCTTATTTACCCCGAGCCAGATTCTGATGTTCGGGCTGAAATACTCTCTCTACCTGTATTCAAAATTCAAAACTAAATATTTTACAACTTCTACAGGGTAGTATCTCAAATCAGTAACATTTAACAGAGGAAGCACGTGAAAACATACTGCCAAGAAACGTTGCCTGTCAAGCATCATTCGTAGACAAGTTTTTTAAAACAATAAAATCGCACAATGATATGTAACTTAATAAATACAGCAATCGAACAGAATATTCCATCATGAACTTCTGCATGGACTGCTAGAGAGCGAAGGTATGCAGGAAAGAGTTTCACTAAAGATTAATCACTTCAACCTTAGACTTCTTCTGTGCACAGTGCGCTTGCTATGATGTGTGGCTGACTGTGCTCTTTGATGCTGGATGTTTGGGGTTTGTGTAAATGAATGAATGTGTGCCCAGACTTACCACCTCCCACTGTGTTTGGGCTGGCATGCAAGAGTCACAGTGCACCAGGGACTCAGTCGACTGGGGGAAGGTGTTAGGCACACTGTAACTGAAACACTGTCCCAGACAAGCCCTGAGAGAGAGGCAGAGAGAGGTGTAATATAATGCGCTACAAATAAAAACTATAGACAGGCAATCAGACTGAGAGATACGGCTGACCTATTTTGAATAGAACGGGGCTGGCATCCTGTGTGCCCAACTATCTGCGTGATGTTCTTGGCCTCACACCAAGCGCTCTTGTCAGGGAACAGCGCCAGGCGGTTGATGTGCGCAGGCGGTGCCGCTGAATACAGTGCAAACAGCGCGCAGCAAATCAGACTTTTTCCCCACATGATTGCACCTACAGGGATATAAAAATGCATTGAATTATTGCTACCTGATGTTGAAAATGCACGCAGTTTTCATATATATATGTTTGCAACTGAGGTGATTTCTTTGTTATATTTTTTATTTTTAATATTGTGTTGCTACCAAACTGCTTCGTGATACGCAATTTGCCACACACTATATATGTTTAACTCCGCATACTCACGTTAATTTGAATGCAGAGGTAGCCTATTATTTTAATAAAAATTATCAAGTTGGCTTCGATTAACAATATTGGCATCAGTTCAGTCATACTGTCCCAGAGAAGAAAGACGAGAAAGGAAAATGTCTGCTTGATACCACCTGACTCTAATAAACTGAGCGTCTGTGTCCTTATACGTCCACTCTTCTTTTAAAATGCCTGTACAAGTCACGTCATATTTACAGTCCAAAAAACACACTCTTGACACTTATAAACTGGCTGGTCAACCACGTCGTCACACACGTCTACTTTACACACACAACGTCAGTGGACTTTTGAAAACCGTTGGCATAGGCCTACTAAAAACATTGTGGCATCTGTACAAAACCATATCAGTTCTGGACGATGTGTTAGAGGCTGCACATCGAATCCTCATGGCGTAGAGAGCAATAGGCCTAACCACGAGACAAAATCATTTTCAACAGATCTATTCATTGTAATGTATCTGACTGGAAAATATAGCCTACCTTAATACAAGAAGTCTAGTTCAAAGAAGTCAACACATTGGTCATCAGATTCGCAGTCCATGTAGCAAACTCAAACATAGGAAAATAAAAATGCAGTTACTCTCCGTTGAAAAGCTTTGTTGTCAAACTGTTATGAAACTGTAAATCCATGAAGTCAGGGTAAACTTACCTCTACGCAACAACAGACCCGTCTGCCCGTTGACCAGTGAGACCTCTCACCGAAGATTAAACGCAGGCTCCTCAAACTCCGGCTCCGTTTTCCCCCAAAAAAAACATGCGTGGAACGTGAATTGTGTGAATAGGCTACACGCTTATGATTAGGCCTAATGATAAGTAGCCTACGACCACGTATCAATCGTTATTATTACACGCTTTAATCATTCGGAAAAGAAAGAGGACGTCCGCAGGAGAATGATGGGGGAATAGTGTTATGCGCTATCTATCTCAAAGTCCATCAACGCAACGCAGGCTGTCCCTCCCCTTTGTTCTTTTTCCGTCCAGTATTATATTCCGCTAAACCTCACTAACCAGTTTACTGCAGGACTGCGCTCTCCACGTTGTTTAACTTTCACACGAGAGCTGAAACTTTATTTGAGCATGGTTGGCAATGCGTAGACCCCCCCTCAAGCACGCAAACACACACTCAAGCACGAGTCCTGCTAAGAATGACGAGGGAACATTTCTTCAGTTTCTCCAAAGGGAAGAGACCGTCTCTGCATCAGGTCATAAGTGTGACCTTATGATAATGTTGACTCGTGCCTATAGGGTAGGTTTTAGCCTATGACTTAACTTAGAAAGTTAATGTATTCTAGAGTCTTGTTGATAGGCCTCTTTAGATCTAAATAAATAATATGCCTAATAAATAAATAAATAAATAAAATATGTATGTATTGCACTGATGATAGGATAGATTTATTCGTTTTCAAAGGATCAACACTCTTATGACGTTAGCTAGTTATAAGAATCTTCAGCTCAACTAGAATGCTATACACCCTCCAAAGAAAAACCGAAATGTATAAATGATAGAGAGGGCTAATAGACTGGTTATGACTTTATCATAGACAATGTGTCAAACAGGAAAAGCCTGGTATAGCTCAGATACCCTAACACCAGCCCAACCTAAGCGTGACCTCGAATGCAGGTGTGCAGTCTGGAGTGTGTCCATGCACCCCTATCAGCGTCACGCTTTACTTGGAAACACATATTTTAATGGACAGGGTAGACATGGCTTAGCTAAAACTGTAAAAAGCTACTTTGTGAATAATGCAACACAAAATAAGCTTTTAAGGCAGGGCCTTTGAAAAATTAAGATTTTTATTTTATATGTTAACATTTTAAGTAAAGAACAAGTCAATACTTTAAGAGAAAATGTGCTGGGGTTTTTTCCAAATCTAGGAGCCTTCAGATCTCACATTGAGCTAAGCTTGAGATGAGTGAGAAAGAAGGTGGATATGAGAGAACATTTGTTCCCACCCTTGATAGTGTACGTGTTGTGTTCAGATGTGTGCAGCACAGAACTCACCTGTTAGTAATAAGACTGAGCTCCAGTCCAGAAATGGCATTCCTTTGCATTCCACACATTCTGCTTCACCAGGGGTCTGCACAAGTGTGTGTGTGTGTGCGCACGCACTCGCTCTCACACACACACAAACAGACTCTGTAGCAGCCCCACAGAACCAAGTATAAGTGATCAGTCACAGACACACAACAGCCCTGCCAAACAGATAGACGGCCAATTAATACACATAGCATGTAGGACTACTCTTCATCTCAAAGCACAGGCTTCAACTTCATAGCACCCCCCAATCACAGCAACACTCACCATCACAGAAACACTCCCGGCATACAAGAGATCTTACAACTGGACTGCAGAATATGGCAGTCTAGCCGTATGCGTCCACGCTAGGTGGTGGCGCATGAGTGAAGCCATAGTCTGGGAATACTGTACGTGTCCATTTTATGGTTGCTCAAAACACATCTAGCCATAGATAATCAGTGGC
The DNA here is from genome assembly GCA_026546735.1 of Forbesichthys agassizii. NCBI lineage: Eukaryota > Metazoa > Chordata > Actinopteri > Percopsiformes > Amblyopsidae > Forbesichthys > Forbesichthys agassizii. Next base: position 12,519 of record JAODLL010031685.1, on the reverse strand, counting down.
GAAGTAGGTTTATGCACACACAATACTAAAATTCTACTTTTTATTTTTTTATAAACGCACTTGGGCAAATATTTCTGCAGTTAGGAGATTTATTTTCCCCACAAACTACATTTTCCTTACACTGCAAGTCTACAATGCCTTTTTTTCTTCTTTCCACTCTTTTCCAGGGCCACAGATGCTGAAGCTGGCTCCCATTCCGAAACAGCAGGAGTTCTGAGGCTCCCAACTCATTAGCACACTAAATTACCCCCCTCCTCTATGTCCCACTTCATTATACATAGGCTCTCACAAAACACACAGACATGTGTTATCCTCCCTTTATTAGACAGACATACATACATACATACATACATACAAACATACAGACATACAGTGAATAGGTGCTAGTGCTGGGACACATTGATGCAAAACACAATTCAAAGAGACAAAGTTACGACGAGCAAACTTCATGCCAGCGAATCTTCATGTATCTTGCACTACTCTTCCTGGAATAGAACACACACAGACATGATGCACCAACGTTGCTTAATGGTTCTTATGAACACGTTTGGTTCTGCGTGCGAGCACGCACCTTTACCGTGTGGCCGTGAAGCAGGTAGCGTGACCTAAAGTCATGGCGGCAGTCAGCGTATCCCATTCCCATTCCCATCCCCGATCCCAGCGACACAGGCCCCGTTCGTCCTGAAACACAATACACACGAGGAGCTGTGTTCTGGTCTAATGGAAAAGCAGATGCACATCAGTGATATCAGTCTGCTTCTCTGTAGCCACGCCCTATAGCGGCTATTTCATCAGGATTATGAATGCTCACGAACGCACAGTATTCATTTAAGAAAAAGGAAGTCAGTGATGTGTTAGAGTGTTGAAGTGGCATGCTACAGCTGTGTTTTCACACATCTCCAACTATAACTTATTTCATTCATTAACATCAATACACTGTATGGACTCGTTTGGTGTTAATGTATTTAATACAAGAACTATTGTGTCTTTTACAATGAAGCCTCAAGAATAAATACTTACGCTTGAAGAACAGGACTGAGAACAGAATACCCACACCGAGGCCAGTTACTACAAGAGGGAAAGATGAAATATGAGTAACGTGGTCAACCAAACCAATAGAGACAGACTGACACGACATCCGATAGAGACTATTGCTACAGTCCACAGAAGAAAAATGTGTTAATAATAGGATTTGAGCAATGGGGCTGCCAAGGTTTGTGACAGACGAATCAGCAAGTCATTGATTATTAATAATACTCAGAGGCATCAAGTTCAAAAGCTATATGTCACTGGAGTTTGGCTGGAGCGGCTGGAAGACAAAAGGCCAGGCCAGGACTATATTTTAGTGCTATTCCATTAACTGACGGTGGTGTCATGGAAGTTGCCATGGCCCCAGCGGGAAGCTTGGCGGACGCAGAGCATATAAGAAGTCAGAAAATACGAAGCTCAAGGAGGAATGTGTTTGTCTGCTTGGCTTCACCTCGCTGCGGGCCACACCACCACACCCATTTCCAGGCCAGCCAGCGGAGAAGCACATAAAACCAGCCATTTGGGCCCCTCTGACTCTTAATTGGATTCAGAGAGCTATGCAGCATGACTGATTTGCTTCAGCCAGAACATGCAGGCTGCTCTGTTACACAATGTACACATGTCAAACAAGACCACAAGAACAACAAAACCATACCGCACATCCTTGCTATAGGTTGAGAACAAAAACGAATCATGCTAGTCTCCTTTTCTTCTTCTCTTTGAAGTTCAAAGAGTTTTTGTGAAATACATACTTTATTTTTCTACCTTTAACCCTTCTCTGACTTTTGGCCTAGAGTAGGAATTGTGGCCAAATATGAAAGATGATCAACATGCCGTTTTGGCTCCCTCTATGTGACTGGAAGTCTGCTAGAGAGAGGAATGGGTTATTATGAAAACATTTGAGCTGAACTGGAATGAAACGTACATGAGTATTTCAGCCTTGGAAAAGAACAAGTATCTGCCACATCTGCCTTCATCTGAATTCATGTTACTATTAGAATACTATTAGAACTATTAGTATCACAAATGTATAATGTATATTACCAGCAACTCTTTACATACAACATTTGCACCTTTGTGAGGGTACCCTTTTAGCAAGTGTCTGGAGAATGATATGGACCGAGGTTGACTTGCAAGAGAAAAAAAACAAATTGAAGGTTCATAATATTGGTCTTACATGCAAATGACCTTGCCTGCCATATTGGTGTTAAGATGACACTGGTGTTCATTTGCATGAACCTAGATCCAAAGGCAACCCATGCAAAACCTGGATATCCTGCATACTGGGTATGCCATAAAAGGAGCCAGGCATTTTATAATAATACAAAGAGTGATTGATTTTTCACAAAATATATGCCCAACTGTCAAATAGATTGAAAAATAGATTGGGTAAAAGAGGACAGCTATATGTACATGTGTAGGCATTGGTTATGTTTGGGAGTAGTAGCCTATGATATAACTGTATAATGTTGCTGGGATTTTCATTATGATCCAGCGTGTAATTGTTATTCTCTTCACAGAATAACAGTCGTGGTTCTATGTTGTGTTTAGGTAGCTATAGGCCTACACTACAGCAACCACACTGACAAAATACTATAGTCTACACTCATAAGACATAAGATTCTTAGTTAATTGAATTTTCTCTGGTCTGCAGTTCATTTAACACATGCTATGTTGAATAGGTCGTATATTTCAAAAACATGAATGAATGACAAATGATATCGGACAGCTTTGGAGCAAACTTTGCACCAGGACATTGGAGTTGATACGCGGGCTCCTTCAATTATTTTTATTTGTGTAATTTATAATAAAAGTGCCGTTCCATTACAGATAATGATGAACCGAACTTGCTTGCTATGAGAAATAGGCCTACAGCAGTTAAACGCATAAGCATATAACCCAAAGTTATATGGGCAAACAAACACATAATGAACAGCAGACGCTAATTACCATAGGATATAGGTAATTACCTGTTTTCACAACTATATTTGCTAGGCAACGGTCCCATTTACGTCCTTGTTCCTCTGCCATGTTTTCACCATTGGGTTTCACGTTTGTTTTCGTGTTTGCAGCAGTCAGATATGGAGAGACGCTATAAATCTCGATTTGTCAAAATTCACGTGACCTCGGATTTATTAAAAAAGGTAATAGATTTTTTGCTTTATGTCTTAATTGAAAATGGTCAGTTTATGAAATGTTGTCGTCCGAATTTGAAATAGGCTAATATCAATCAAATATCTATATTTATAGGCTATTGAAAAAAATAATATCTTACGATATTATTATGGAAATTACATACTATTTAATAAACTGTGACACGTTTTCATCGCATTTTCCAAAGTTAACTTTAAAAAAATATTCTAAGAAAATATCAATTCCAGATCATTCAGTGCATCACTGTCGCATGTCTAATTAGGCTAGTTGTGCCATTCTTATCGACTGTACCACTCCTCCCTATCCATACTTGGCAATGCCTTACTTACCAGTTTGCGATTGGCTGTTATAGAGAAAGACATGAATGACCCGGACATGCAATAACCTCTTGTTTTCTCTTGCTCTAGCCTCCTTCCTGTACCCCGGTTGAGGAAGTGAATTCGTTGACAGGGTTGGGTTCTGTGAGGGAGGCGAAAAGAAACATCTTCTATTCGGTGGGGACAAAAACAACAATATCCGAGAGGAGTCTTTTATACACGTACAACAAGATTACGTATTAAGTCATCGCTGAACCCATATCCCCACACTGTAATCGCCACAGACCGCCGCAGACATGGTAAGGGCCGACGGCTGGAGGAACGGGACGCGGTAGGGTTTAGGTGGCGCCGCTGGCTAATGCTAACTAAGCGATATTGGCTAGCAAGCTAGGCTAACCTTAGCTGTCCTTTTATAGGAAGTGCTGGGTGGTAAGTAACCTGAGAGTACCATGAAATCTAATATTATTAATCATACACAGTTTGCAAAACGGACGCAAAGAATACAAATGCCATAGATGCATACGAATACCGGTAGCGTATGGCTACATAGATGTAGTTAGCGAGCTGGCTATGTTGCAGCTAGGAGCTTTTCTTGTTGGCTGTAGCATAAAGTTAGCACAGGATGTTTTGGATTTGAAACAAGTTCCCGATTAGCACGAGAATAGCCCCAACACACACACACACACACAGACAGAGAGGCCATTGCCCACCGACCGTGCACCCTACATGCACACGCTCACACGGTTAAAATAGATAAGCGCTAGGTGGCATTTTGCTATAATAAGCCTGCTTGCTCCTCCTATTCCTTGACCTCTTAATGAAAGTCTGTGTCGCCATGTGAGTTTGACTATGTGTATTAATTTGCTGTATTTGCCTCTTTGTTGCCATTGCAAAGTATAGACCATACTGTCAGTCAGTGTAATACCGTACCTGAAAACCTTCACTGCCAAGAGATCAATTTACCACAATATATTCTTAGTTTATATTGCACATTGCGTTAAAAGAAACATTATCTGAAATGTATATGTAGTTGTCACTACAATATGCTGTTTATAAATGTGATATATGTATCACTAGCTTTTTTCCTGCATTTGAAAGACCAGGAGCAGGTGGTTATTTTCCCTGAGTTGCCTTCTCCTTGGTATTCTCGCCTCACCTCATCCGTCCTGTTGGACCAGACCTTTCCTTTGACACCAGTGTTTACATGGAGAAGGAGGTGTTGGTAAACAGTGTGGCAGTGCATGTGTCTAATGCAGCAGCATTCATCAGCACATTGCTTTTCTTATAAACTAAATGAAATTGGTACCTTTTGGTATGTTGAGTGACCCTTCCCCTTCCACAAGGAAATATATGGATATCGGTGAGAGTTCTTAATTCTGGTTATAATCTCACACCTGGCAGTCTTTTCCATATTTTTGCTTATGTGCGTATAGTCAATTCATGACAATTTAATATTTACAAAAACATGGCAAATTGTGCTATATTAGTGTATATATAAGCTTGCCATCTACCACTATACAGGCAGTATTGTATGTGCTGTGATTAGAGCGGACACCAAGCTTGATCAATATAGTTTGTCCTAGGCTGTAATACCAGTAGGACAGCACTGTACGTATCATAATGGATAGAATAAACTGATAATAGCTTAGCTCTTTGGTTGCGGTTGCAACTTGCAAGCGTTATCTTAAAACATGTTTGACCCTCTTTATTATTAGCTCCACCAATCTTACATATTTCTTAGGGGTTTCATGCTGTTGCTGATTTGTCTGTCCATGTACACCAAAATTGCTGCCTACTGCATATTTAAGTGAGGGTTTCCCCTTACTGTGAGAATGTGGTGCAATAACCTCGTCGTTTCTTTCCAGACTGACTTGAGTTGTTAAGAATCTTGTTCTTAATTTTTGTGCATTGAAAATACAAAAAAAGTACACATTCAGATTCAGTTAGTTGTTACAGTTCCATGATTATCTCTAAGAGGCTGTCATTAGGCCTACACCTTACAAACTGGCTTACAGTTAAGGTCAGCTATATGTAACCTTCCCTCTTGGCAGCTACATACATACATACATACATACACGCGCACACACACACACACACACACACACACACACACACACACACACACACACACACCAGCCTCAATATAAAGCACACAAACAAATGAACCATTTCCAGTAGTGTTGATGGCAGTCAGTAAATCTGACTGGGACCTTGTAAAATGCTGCCTATAATGAAGACGCATCAAGTTTCCATGATGTATGATTTATAATATTACTCCATTCATGCCCTCCTTCAGAATGTGCCACGTCTTCATCATTACAATAACATACAACACAAACTGCTTGCTTTCCTTTGTCATTGGAACTGTAAATAATAATTAGTTCTGTTTTTTTAGGAAACGTTTAAAAGACAAACATTATTATTTATGGACTGATATTGGTTTAACTTTAATACAGAGAGTGCACTACACACTTCATTGTACAGAAACGGTTGAATTAATAATCTAAATACCCACCCATCTTTTAACAGCCACATGATAGAATTTTTTAATCATTACATTACAACTACATAAATCTATTCCATGCTCTACACAATGCAAACAATGCCACAGCAGTCAATTATACACCCGCACATATTCCTAGGCATTCCTTTGTCAATTCACTGTCAAATGTTGTTTGACTCACTCACAATTATGTTTTGTGAGTGATTCTCAAAGGAAGTATTCTTTGTAACTTAAAACTAAACACTAGTGTGCACTTGGCACAGTGTGAAGTCTCACGGTGTAGGCTAGTGATCTTTGGTTTCAAGGACTTGTGAGTAATGAACAAGGTGCGTTTACTAGAAAGGTGTGCTTTATAGATAAAAAAGAAAAAGTTATATCTTGAAGGCTACCGGCAGCCTAACTGCTACAGGTGGTTAAGCTTCGTTTTTAATCTTCAATACATTTGTTGACATACCATTTAAAATGTAGGCCTAAGCCTTCCTCTGTAAAGTGTATCAAGTGCCTTGGTTTTTCTGTAGCAGCACTGATATCAACCACCCTCATCCTAATATGTTCTTGATCTCATTTTGGTGCATGTTGGCACATTTAGTTGGCTTTGTACATGTCTTCACCATATCTAACTATTCCACTTTCAGGTTAACCTGAAAATGTTTTTTTTAAAGTGTCATAAATTGTCGCCATAAACCAAACATCAACAGTATTACATTGGCCTGCAACCTTCCAACCGACAGTGCTGCTGAGCTTCCTCTATTCGGTGTCATTGTCATCGTGTTCTTACGCTCTCCTGTCTTTCAGAATGACCAGCAGCTAGACTGTGCCCTGGATCTGATGAGACGCCTGCCTCCCCAGCAGATAGAGAAGAACCTGAGTGACCTCATCGATCTGGTGAGTTGCTGTCACATTCCCCCTCTCTGCCCAAAGCAGACAACTTAAAGGCACACTCCTCAATGTGTGAGTGGAATGACCTCTGTTGGTCAAACCGGTGTTAGAAAAGCAATGTTTTGGGTTGTCAACGCTGCACATTCCATACCTGCATCCTGAGCGACACTTCTCTCTCTGAGTTCACACTGTTCTATATGATGATAAGGGGTTTTATACAAAAGAAGTTGAAATATTGCAGTTTGATTGACCCCGTTGGGCTTTAATAACTAGTTTAGGTCAGGTCTATGAGTGTGACAAAGGTCTGTCCCACCCTGCACTCGAACCCCGCTCCCACTTATTACAGAGTGAACACCATAGCAAGGGAGGCTAAAGCCCAATGCCAAGCACACCTAAATTGCACTTCAGCACCCCTAAAATAATAATAAAAAATTATTATTTTCAGAAATTTTTTTTGTCCAATGTTTTAGCTCTCTAACATAAGATGTTATTGGCTTGCCTGCTAGAGATTGGACAAACATATTCAAGTTTAAACATAGCCCGTTCATTGTTATACAGTGAAATTAACCATTTAGCAGGCACTCCTGATCTTACAAGCGCCCCTGTGGGTGCATCCTGCTAAACACTATAGTTCCAGTGTCTGTGTACCTTTTATGGGCACTGTTTTTATTGTTTAATGGTGCTGAAAGGTGATCGGCCAATCAGTCTGAACTAAAGCCAGTTATGCGCACTCATATTTACACAAATGTGGCACACATAACTTCATCATGGACATGAGCTTCGATCTAGCTCCGCCTGAGTTTGTAGCGTTGTTGTGAAGCATGTCCGTTTGCATTTGGCATAATATCGTTCATCTCAGTAAAAGGCTACGTTCACACTGCACACAAATCTGCCCCAAATCTGATTTTTTTTTCTTTTTTTTTTTCTCGCTGTACACGAGGCGTATGCTGCCTCGCGGAGCAGACAGTGCAAATTAAATACAGTAGCCTAAATTGTAGAAGCAGAAATTCACAAATACTTTTAAATAAAGCCTTTTGCATGGCTTATAACCCCGCCTCCTTGCCCCACACATTGATCAATAGCCATGTCTGTCTGTTGCTCAACATATCAATGCCCACGATAAACACAGAAAGAATGCGGTACCGATACAGTACGGAGCATTACGGATTGCAGTCTGAACGTAGCCAAAGAGTAGGCCTATGCTAAGTGTCAATGCATCTTGTGTACCGGGCTCTCTTGTTAGTCTTTTCACCCAGCATGTGCTTGCACAATATCTAACACCGTGTCCTAACTGGATGTAACGCGAGTAAGCGTCAGCGACAAAAGCAGTTTGATTGCTATCTTTTCTGTTGGAGCGTCCTAACTGGATGCGAGCGACGCGATGCTGCGCTGCACGATGCGGCGCGTCGTATTGAGCGGACTTTTATCTGACGCCCTGTTTCCATTTGCTTCCTGTTGCTCGCGTTGAGACGTAGAACTAGGCTAAATTTAATGGTTGAAACGTTACCTTAACATGGCAGCTGGTTGGATGGAGGTCGTTTTCTATCAGCATGCTCAGCAGAGCTCGCAAGCTAGCTAGCTGTGTGGAGATGGTGGTTGTATAGGCCTGTGTGACCTGAGTAGTAGCCTACAACGATGACATGACATACCCGCCCCCACACATATTTTGTCTCAAACCCTAAATAGACTACACGGAAGTGCTGCTTTTCTTCAGGATTATCCTACATTTTCCAATGTTGCTTCGATCAGCGGAGGCAATTTTTCAGCAGACCTTCCACGAATGTGTTTCCTTGTTCCACGTGTTGTTGGTGGGCGTGCCGTGTACGCCCTACACAGTCGTCTTGAATTTCAGAACAAGACTGGTAGAGGAGCACCGCGGTGATTAGTTAGAATTAGCTTACCTCAAACAATGAGGACGGCATGCATTTATTACAACCATTGACGCTACAAAAAAACAGGGTCAGATGCGCATATATATATTGTATGCCTTGCGATTTGCTAATCGCATTGTTTCAAATTGCAATTTTGGTTTTAAAACGATTAATCGTTCAGGCCTTCTCCACACTTGCTTTACACCATGATGTGTAATTAGAGGTTGTGAACCTGAATCTCCTGTTGGGTCACACAAGGTGGGATTTTCTTTGTTCTTCAGGAGTAAGACCTGTGAAAATGCAGCATCGAAGTTTACAGTTTTTGAAGCGGTCATCCGTGATGTGATGGTCACAGTGAATTGTTTGGGATGGTGGTAAAACTGAATTAACCTTTTGGCAGAGCATACACATGAGATTTGCCCTCACAGCGGAGAACACAGCTTGTTCACGACATGGCTGCAATAGTGAATAAGCTGTGAGGGTGGGCCCAGCTTACTGGTAGGCGGCATGTAAGGATTGTGTTGCATGATTGCATCACCGTGTCACAGAAGTAAGGAAAGGAGTAGACAGCAATTCCAATGAGGCATTTCAGGCAGCTGAGAAAAGTGGTGTGTAGAGTTACTCCCTTTGGTACGTACTTTGGGCTTTGTAACTTTTCAGACCATTAACGTGTGCACAAATATGCATAACACACTGTTGGGGAGGGGGAAACTGCTAAGCATGATGTGGCCTTTTAACAGATTTAAACATCTCACTAGGAATTTGTTATAATATTAAGCACTTTAGAGCTTCTGAAAATGTACACTAGATTGGACTATATGAAGATTGGCTCTAATAAGGCTGTTAAGGTATTCTATTCAGTCCATTTCTGTACAATACAACAAAATAATATATTGTTATCAAGCTTGCTAGACTGCTACTGATGTTTCACTGCTGACTAAGTCTGACGTGTCACCATGAGTGAGACACAAATCAGTGCACACCCCGGCCAATGTTTGCACACCGCAGCGCCTTATTTTTAATAGCGATATCTGTTCTCTCCACAAGACCCCCACCTGCTCTCCTTCCTCAATCCTCACCTTTAACCTTGTTCGCTCCCTTGGCAAGCAACCCTGCCCACTTCACTCTGTCTGATTATTAGCATGGCTGTCAGTCACTACCCAGAAGGCACCCCTCTGCCCATTTCCTCTCCATCACTTGAGTTCACCTCCTCTTCTTACCATGTCCTGTCGGTCTCTTTCCTGGTTGCACCTCTAGTAACTCCATTCTTAAGCATCTCTCTCTCTCTCTCTCTCTCTCTCTCTCTCTCTCTCTCTCTCTCTCTCTCTCTCTCTCTCTCTCTCTCTCTCTGTCGGGGTTGCCAGGTGTGTTCTGTTTCGAAGCGGGGAACAGGCCTTCCATTGTGTGTGTGTTCTGATGGTGGGGATAGAGGTCGGTCAGTCTGTGAGAAGCAATTTGTAGCCCCTTATCCTTTAGGTATTGCGTTTCCTATTAAAGCGTCTTCGTTTCCCCCTCTCCGTGCAATGTCTGCTCACAGAGCTGGGATGTGGGAGGCGGTGTTTTAAACTATTTTTCAACAACTCAGTGTTATCAAATGGCCTGCATTATCCTCCTGTATACATCGTCTGTTTGCCGCAGAGCTCCAGGTTTGCATCTGTTAGAGATCTGAGTTAGATAAAACTGCCAGACTTGCTCACACTCTCCCAGCATGTGTGTTGGTGCCACTTCACATGAAGTGTTGGTGAACATGATCCCAGGTATGCCCCAAACCATTTAGTAGTGGTATTTGGCCGTGGCATCGGGAATGCATGTGAACAAACGTGGTTCTGAATGTGTGTTCTGTTTGTGTGTGTGTGTGCGCGCGCGCGCGTGTGTGTAGGTGCCAAGTCTGTGCGAGGACCTCCTCTCTTCTGTGGATCAGCCTTTGAAGATTGCCCGGGACAAGAGTGTGGGCAAAGACTATCTGCTCTGCGATTATAACCGAGACGGCGACTCCTACAGGTTTGTCTCTGTAACTGCACTTGGTACACGGCCCGGGGGTTAGTCCGTAGACTGTATATATCAATGGACAAACCCTGTTATCAAGAACGGGTTTGAAGATTGAGCCAGCTGGCTTTGGCTGGCTGTGTCTGTCGCCACGTTTGCAGTACCTGACCGCCTGTAACTTTCTCCTTATCGATTATAATGGGATAAATGTATTATTTTAAAATCTATTTGAGTTCTAAATAAGTCATCCTCTGTACAGTTATCATGAACAAGGAAACTATTTATAGACACAACCATTTTTTTGAACCAGACTGTAAACATTTATTTTTGCTGTGAAGTTGGACAGTTTAACATGGGCGTCTATGGGGATTGACTCCCTTATGTAACCAGTCTCTAGTGGCCATTCGTGGAACTGCAGATTCTGGTACGACCCACGACCGGGGGTTCCTGCTTGGGTTAGATGTTAATTACAGCGGTAAAGTGAAAATACCTAGCAAGGCTAATGAAAGCCAGTCCCAGTAACACATTGGCTCAAATTAAGTGATTGGACTGGGCTATTATAATTAGTGCTGTACCAAACGATTATTTTTTCGATTAATCGTATTAAACTACATTGATAATATAGAAATCCAGTCGATGCCATAGGGTGCTCCCTCAGAATCTGTGTCACCCACATTGGGAACACATAGTGTTGTGCGGCCTGCTCCGTGTTTGCGTGTAGCTCTTTCACTGTATCCCGCAATGTTTTCGTTGACTCATTTTACCAATGCATGTGACGCGCTGCATCTAGCAGAGTGCTAACGCTAACATTGTTAGCTGCTGCTTGTCTGGTATTTACCGCGTCACGGCTAAATGAATCTGCTACAGACATCAGTGGAGGTATTAGGGTAGGTACACACAAACACACACCATGCCACACATTTGTCGTCTTCTTTTGGTTTCGGCATTACTAAGCGCGTTCGCAGCTCATTGCTGCCTCTCATAGTCCATTGACGGCACTATTTTTTTCAGATCGGTGCATAGTTATAGGTATATTTTTCCGAGTCGACGGGACATTTAGCAAATCGACGTATTTAGTAACCGGTGACGTCGGTTACGTCGACTAATCGTCCCAGCACTAATTATAATGCATGTATACAATACATTTCTATGGAAACAGTTGTTAACTACCCTGCTGCATAAAGCACTTGCATGTCCTCCACCACTCCCCTTAACAACCACTCACACTTTTGCGTACATTTTTAAAACCTCTACAGTCAGCTGCGAAGCGTGTAAGTTTTCTGAAGCTTCTATTGACACGTTCACCTGAAACGACTACTTTGTGCACCCTGTGGCACGGCAGGTCTCCGTGGAGTAATAAGTATGACCCGCCCATCGACGACGGCGCCATGCCTTCAGCCCGCCTGAGGAAACTGGAGGTGGAGGCCAACAATGCCTTCGACCAGTACAGAGACTTGTGAGTAGCAGCACCAGTAGCAATACTACACTGTAGGAGCCAGCTGGTCCTGGCTGGAACCTCACCCCCTCCATCTGTTGCCAGGTACTTTGAGGGGGGCGTGTCCTCGGTCTACCTGTGGGACTTGGACCACGGCTTCGCCGGAGTCATCCTCATCAAGAAGGCGGGCGATGGCTCCAAAAAGATCAAGGGCTGCTGGGACTCCATCCATGTGGTGGAGGTGCAGGTGAGGGCCGCGGCAACGATGCACACACCGCCACGCCGTCCTAACCCTGTGTCAGTGGGAGGAGGGGGATGGGGGGGGGGGGGGGGGGGGGGGGTTAA
>JAODLL010031675.1:0-22964 GCA_026546735.1 Forbesichthys agassizii | reverse complement strand
CTACACACCAACATACCCCAGACCCCCAGGGATGTGGCACCAGGAGCGCATCACCGAACACGGACACTGTGCAGGTGTCTAAATGGACCAGCTCCCCCCCAGCTAAACCCCCAGGCACATGAATCATGTGAGTCGTGACCATTGAGAATTTTGAACTTCCGTTGGCGCGACTCTCTTCTACATGGTTCTGCCAGACCCTTGCTGCTGTACCTTCAGGCCACAGGCAATGTTGTGGAGCTGCTGATGTGTAGTGAGCACTTGACAAAGTTGGCAAACCAACACCATCCCTGGGAAAATTATGATTTCTTGAAGAAGAAAATAAAGCCATGTACAACACTGTCTTTTCCATCTTCACAGCTTCAGGGGGTGCTGTGCATCTGTAACCAGTCCCCATAGGGCATTGTTAAGCACCGATCACAGAGCACAGACTCCTTCTGCATTGTATAGATAAATACTGTAATTAGTTTATCTATGGTACAACCATGATGAAAAGAATCACTTAATATATGGCTGGGTTTCACCAAAATTGATTCAATTAATTCTGTTTTAGAGTTACTCTAGGGTTAGTACAACTAAGTTTAAACTGGTTTAAACTGGTTTAAACTGGCTAGAAATCATATTTTTAACCCTGGAGTAGTTGAATTTTGCTAATTCAGTGTCCATGATGGATTCTGATGAGATGTTAACATATTCATGACGTATGCTATGGAGTTCAAACTCTTCCTTAAATAAACTTTCCTTTAATACAGCCAAGATATGCATCCCTGTTGTCAATAAAACTGACACAAACTGACACCTCCTCAAAGGTGGTTTCAATATAACTGCTGACCCATTTTTATTATTAGTGCGACAGACTTGAAATTTTCCATGTAAACATTTAAATAGATTATATTAAGCTTATATTTTGATTTATCCAGGATTAATTAACTAATTGTTTGTATAATTATTTTATTTTATTTTTAAAAAAAAGTTTTAATGCATAAACCAAATTATATCAATTAATAGTTGTATTTACTTGTGTTGACAACTATGGATGCCACTGCACTACACAAGGCATAGAGAATATCCTGCAGACAAACTGGCTGGTTGCTCAAATATGTGTTGTGATTTAGCAGTCGCCCCCTAGTGGACTCCCATCAAGAGTGCACTGCACTATAAACCACTACACATGGGTGAATGGAATTATTTTATCATGGCAGTGGCTGTCTTGACTCAATGGCATCATAGTTTGTATCAGTACCCTAAAATACTAATTGTGCACAGGTATTATGCAAGCATGCACTGCTAATAGAAACACTGTATTCTACCCAAAATGTGAGGTTTTAAAAACTTTAAATGAAACCAGATCTATTCAAAGCAAAAGTAGAAGTATTCCCCCCATATCTTTTGCATTATCAAGTTATGTTTTTCAATGGCGCTCCCAGCCACACTACAGTATATCGATTCCACAGACACCACCACATATTTTTGACAAATAACTGATTGCAAACAAAACAATAATAAAACAATATTTGATAGAAGAAAGCAAGCTGCACACTGTGGAATAAAAACCATGCATCCACTCCGTCAGAGCAAGCAGTAGCTAGGGGGGCTTTATTAACAATTATACATGCAGACCAAAAAAACACCCACACACCCACACACACACGCACACACACACAGGCATGCAGGCACGCACGCACACTCACACAGTTTGCAAAGAATTACTTCAAAGCCTTTTTGATAAAAATGTGTGGATTATTTGAGCAGCCTCACACACTTAATGAATCCCCTGACTGTCAACAGTTTTAGAAAGAGAGTTCAGCCTGCTTCGCAGGAGGAATAACACATCAGTCCCAAAAATGTTGAGAGAGAAAAAATAGAATGAAGGAAAGAAATAAATACAGAGGGAGGGGCAGAAGGAGTGAGTTAAAAAATAAACTCCTCCTCTGTAATTTTCCACACAGATGGAGGCTTAGAGCACTTTTTATAGCGGTGCACCATACTTCAATTTCACTAACACATTTCACATTGTCCACACAGAACCTTCCCTGAGCGCTCTGTGCCACCATTTTGTAAGAGCCTAGACCATCTGATTCCACTCAGGGAGACAATAGTCCGACAAGACAGAAAACTAGATAGAGGATTGTGCTGTACTGTTAGGCTCTTACTGTGTGTTATCAGTTTTACTGTGGCAGTTTCAATTTCACTTATGGTAGTTTTGTGGTAGACAAAGGCAAACACTCACTCATTCACTGTCTGTCTGTCTGTTTGTCCGTCTGTGTGTCTGTCTGTCTGTCTGTGTGACCTGTGACTTACCTTCGAGCCAGGAGACCCAGGGAAGCCTGGAGCCCCAGCTGGACCAACGGGGCCCTGCAGGGAGGAGAGGACACGCCGTCAGCTCACACACACTAACAAGTGACAACACACCGGGGTCTGGAGTGAGTGAACGTGATCTGGCCCGGTGCGCTTCAGTTACACACAACCCGGGCCGCCTTCCGCCCCGTCAAGTGAAGCCAGAGGGCGAGAGAGAGAGAGAGAGAGAGAGAGAGAGAGAGAACTGGGAGGGGGTGGGAGAAAGGCTGTGGCATGATGCTCATTTAGAAAGAGAGAAAGACAGATTGTGTGTGTGTGTGTGTGTGTGTAGAGAGAGGGGATTGGGGTGGGGCGGTGCCTGACAGAGTATATTAGACGGAGGTAGATAGTATAGGATATGACGAAGAATAAGGGGTACGGGGGTCTGCTAGGAATAACATAAGGGCCGTGATATAGGGCCTGGCAGCTGGTGCTGACAGCAGCGTGGCAGCAGTGTGTGATTGACAGGTGCCTGTGGTCTGTGTGGTTCAGTGTAATGGCATGCAGTGGTACTCACAGCGGGACCGGCAGGACCGGACAGGCCATCGTTTCCACGTGCACCCTATGGTTCACATGTCAACATAAAGCGACAACATTAGAACCAGTCCAGTACAGTAAACGATACAGTAACGATTACTGTAGGGCTAGCACAGTGTCAAAAAAAACCTATACCGATACTTCAGTCTTAACAGCTGTAGAAGTGACAGGTATGAAAAGGAATTCATCTGAAAATGGAGAACATTTATTATATTTCAATGCTATTTGCTAGCTACTGTAGCTAGCTGTTGTATAAACTCTAAATTACGTATAGTCCTACATAGACAATGCATATACATCTACAGTCTGGCAATCAAGTAACAAGAAACAACATCATATACTGTAATAACTAACAAACACATTTAGAATAAACAGATACAGTCAATATTGCAGAATATAGATTTAATCAATAAGCTTTAAAAATGGCTTAATAATGTGATGTGCAACTAGCCCCCAACAGATGCACATGCGTACTGTGGATGTACATGCATAATGTGGCATAGATGATTGTAACTTTCAGTCTATGTGATAGGCTACTCACAGCAGCTCCTGAAGGCCCGGGACGACCTCTCTCACCAGGCAAACCGCGTGGTCCCTGTGTAGATGACAGACATGTAGACATCATGTAACAGTAATGTAACTAGTAACTAGTATCTAATACTAATCATATATTATATAATATGGTTTGTGATATACTGTAAATTAGCATGGATGCTAGTTATTTTAAATGTGAAGGCCAGTGTAATTATGGTCTTCCTTAAAGAGATGGCATGATCCTGTTCTTTCAGTGCCAATACTGATACAGATACACTTTGGGTATCGGCCGATACCGAGTACCGATCTGATTCCAGTGTAAAATTAAGTTTTAAGTTAAGTTGCAAAGTAAATGACAGCCAATCTCTATTTTTAAACGCATTTTAGAAACCTGCTGCTGCTAGTGTGGCCTTGGTAGGTTAGACATGGCTGATGCTTGACATTAGACCTAAGTGTGTAAATTAATTTAATTGGATTAGCCCCATGGATCCCTTACAACTGTCCAATTGTCACTGATACCGATCCAGCTATTTAAGTCAGTTTTGGACCAATTTCCAATCTCAGTATCGTATTGGTGTCATCCATAGTTCCTTATGCCTTAGAACCATGGTTCCGTGCTTATAGCCTACAACCAGTGGTGTTTAAAATGCTGGTTTTAGGTTTGGAGGTTCACAAAATGACTTGAAATCATCTGTAGTAGGCCTATTGTTATTGAAACCTACATTGTTAAAAACATTTGAAATACATTCCTAATATATATTCTGATTTGTGTACATGTAAATACTGTATATACAGTATATAAATACATATATATATATATATATATATATATAGTTTTTGTTTTGTTTACCTTTTATTGTGGTTTGTCTGCTTGTGTGACATAATGATATACTGTATTTGTGAAGATAATGTAGAAAGGAGTTCGTGTGACTGGGCCTATAATATATTAGTTATAAATATATTGCTAGGTGATACATATCTGCAGATACTAACCATTGGCCCAGGAGCGCCATTCTCACCAGGAGCACCACCTTCGCCCTGCAGAAGAAAAAGTACGACCTGTTATATCCTCCTCACCAATGAAAGTGAATTACACAGAGAAATACAATTTTGCATTAAGTATTATGGCAAACCGATTTAAGAAAATGATATGTTGCTTTTTAAAATATAAAATGTCTGCATGAAATTGCGTGCTGTTGATGATGTAAGAGAAAATCTTACCTTAGAGCCAGCAGCTCCAGTCTCTCCCTTTGTGCCATCAACACCTGGGTAACCCTACAGAGTGAGGAAAATGCAATCAGCACCACAAAGAAACGATTTCATACATTGAATCAGCTCCTCCTGGTGATAAAGGTACTTACTCTGTGTCCCTTGATGCCAGGCAGGCCAGGGGTTCCTGGGAATCCACGAGCTCCCTTTTTATAGGAAAGGAAAGAAGTGAGAGAGAGTGAGAGAGAGAGAGAGAGAGAGAGAGAGAGAGAGAGAGAGAGAGAGAGAGAGAGAGGGAGAGGGAGAGAAGATGGAGATAAGCGTATGGAATTGTTTTGCTGTACAGATCTCCTTTCCTCTACCGGTTCTCAGCCAGTGGAACATGATACAAGATTTCCCTCAAAAGACAACAGCTTCTTTTTAACTCTTTTGGAAACAATAGTTTCCCAATCAAAATATATTTGTGACCATTAATGTACTTGAATATTGGCTAATGGGTAAACTGACATTTCTGTAAAAAAGAAATATCACATTTAGTCTTAAAAATACTATAACAGTTAGTTTTGATATTAGCAATTAGAAATGTGTAACACTATAAAAGACAAAGGCTAATAAACAGTATGTAAGACCAAATAAAGTATACAGAGACCATACAGAGACCATACATTGACAAGGAAGTAAAAACCTCCTTGTCTCAATTAGAGTGATCTGAAACCTCACCTGAGGTCCAGTTGGTCCACGGTCACCAGGTTTTCCAGGTTTGCCACCCTCACCCTTAAATAGAAGGACAAATAGACAGAAACATCAAAATAAAAAATATACAGATTTCTTAGTATATAAAGTATGTTTTTGTCTGTGATAATTACCTATCTACAATGTTCACTGTATAATACATTTGACATTCATGAGATTGAGCACCCCTAGTGGAATCATTGAGCCATAACAAGTTTGCTGCCACCTGGTGGAAAAATTTGGAAGCTTACATTTTCATGAGAGTATGGAATGATGTCATTATGATGATACACAATATAACGATGTATATCTACTGCAGAATCACTTTCAATGCTATTGTGAATATGTTGGGTTAATACAATATGCAAAACATTTTGTTGGTAGTTAACATTTAGTTGGCAAACTTAAATAGTAAGAAACAAGAAATACATTGTTAATACACTTATCATGCATTCCTTGTGTTCAATACAGACAAATACAGATTAAATACCATACAGATTAATTTACTTTGGACACAAATATGCCTACTCTTCATTCTCAATTGCTTACTTTGTGGTTCACAATAATGGTACCTGCCATCTTGAAAAAGCTGGTATAATATATCATTATGCAATGTATACGGATTGCTGGAGGAAATAACTATTTGTTATTACTTGCATACATATGTAGACTATATGCTATTGGTATATAATAAAACACAAGGCATGTTAAGAAGATACACTTTATCCAGGTGGGATATGAAAACAAAAATGAATGTCAGTTTATTTGGGGCAGTATTTTCACTGCATAGCGTTCAAACTTTCAAGCCAGAATGTGATAACACCTGAACTACTGTACGAAAAACAATCAATCAAAAACTAGATACACTACAGTAAACCCAAGAACACAAGATCGGTTTGTGTCTTTCCAACAGTCTCCCAGAAGTGCACAGAAAGATGGATATAGTGCTGTTGTACCTATAGCAGGCAGTTACAGTACTGTGGCTATACTCTCTTGCCATTATATCTGCTACCCTTAATGGGCTCTCCTGTGTGAACAAAGACAGAAATCTGGCAAGACCTCAAACACGTGATTAAAAGGTTCACTGTTTACTAAATGTGCTAAAAATCAATTCCTTCTTTGCACTTACATCTGAAAGGCACTCCATAAAGTCCCTTTAGGAACAAGTAATCCTTTTGTGCATCATAGTGATTCATACTGTCCAAAGCAGCAGATTTCGGGTCCCCAATGGAGTACTCCTTTAAGAATGAGGACTCCACTATACTTGCTAGTAGGGTATTACTTTAGGAAAGATTTAACTCGACTTATGTCTGATTTTCACATAATGTTTCAGTAATGTTGTGCTGTCTCTAGTGCTGTCTCTAGCATTCTAGTGGTATAGCATCTGTCTCTAGCATTCTAGTGGTATACATATTGGTGGCAGTGTATCTGCCACCAATATGTATACCACTAGAATGTGTTGTGTAATGTAATGTAATGTAATGTAATGTGATTGGAGAGAGGTACAGAGAGTGAATGGGGTAACATATACATTGTAAAATGCCAGTTTCGGGTTTGCAGATTGCATCCTGAGAATTGTGCTTGTCGTAGAAATACTTACATCATCTCCTGGTTTGCCTGAGAGTCCTGGAGGCCCACGAGGACCCATGGGGCCCTGTTAGTGAAGGAGTAGATAGTTAGGACACAGTTTATATTCACAACAAACAGGGGCAAACATCAGGTATGAAACCATGAGCATGGAGTAACTTGTACCACATGCTACACTAAACTAAATGTTGTATTCTCTGCAAGCACCTCGACTAGAAAGAGATGTACTGTGTGTGTGTGTGTGTGCGTGTGAGTTCTGTTCACATTGTTTTCGGCACAGACAAACTGTTTACCAGAGAGATGTCATAATTTAAACAGCAGCAAACCAATTTGAACCACAAATCACAGTACACACACCAGCTCACCTTTGCAAGTGTAGCATTGTATCTTCCTGAAAGCTTATTACAACTGTTCCCTCTCTCTCGGGGGCTCTAGAAAACCCTTAGCAGGTTGAGCCGTATGCACTACTAAGATTACATTTAAAATGTCATTTACATTTAAAAAGTGAATTAAAAAGCCATTCATTCATAATAAGGATAATTTATAAATTGAAATAAGGTTATTATTCTATAAATGATTGGACCAAATGTTTTTTTCCTGCTGAACACCACAGGAATGTTTGGACATGGAAATCTGTGTAGTTCTGTCTTTGTCAAGCCATGCCACATAGAAGGCATGCCTTTAATCACTGTTAATGATGCAATGGAACATGTGTTCACAGCACAGTGGTAGGGAGGCCCTGCTCTGTCTACCTGCTGAGAGAACAGAAAGCACAGCGACGCTCTGTCAGACCGAACTGGGCCGGGAGCGGAGATCAGAAACATAGGCAAGAATAGAAGACTAGATGGCCTGTCTGAGAAATGTCTGTTAAGGATAGCCTGCCATAGATGATGGGTGTGTGGACCTCTACGAGGATGAAAAACGAAAACGAAAAACTAAAACAAATATTTGGTGGAATTGGTATAGGGTCTAGAAGTGTAAAAAGTCTGTGTAAATGTTATATGGTAACACTTAACCTTTAACCTTTACCCAGAGGTCCACATACAAGTCCACATACCACTCATCTTTAACCTTTACCTAAAGGGTTAAAGGTACACCTCCAGAATACCGTTCTAACCTCAGCTCAGCTAAAACAAAACTGATACAGTGGAGGGGTGGAGACCATTTGAGTCCAGGACAGCTTTATCTAACACAAAACAACGCTGGATGGGTTTTAACTGGAAATGACCACATAAGATAAATGACTGGGAAGTGGTTAGTATAATCTGATGTGAACTAAATTTAACAATGGGGAACCAAAATAGAGACTTAATGTGAGAAGCATATTACTCAGTAGGAAAACATGCTGTGAAATAATCTGCTATCCAACTCAACTTCGCCTTTGAAGCTGAGCTAGTTTTTGCATTGAGATTATCCTATTTCATAAAGCTTCTTTGATATTTATCGCCCGTCTATTTGTCATTGGATGTGTTTATTGCTGTATTCACAATACTTACGTGTAAAACGTAAGTTAGTAAAAAAAGTGTAAAACAAGTGTGTATTTTCTTACAAGTAAGTCAAATGTACGTTTTTGGAGAGGTCTGGGGCACTGAAGGTAATAAGGATTTCTAAGAAGTGCTCTTGGAACTCTGGGGGATACTTACAACTTGTCCGGGCTCTCCAGCCTCTCCGGGGTTGCCTTGGAAACCTTGTGGGCCCTGTGATGTAAAGTGAAAGTGATTAGATGAGACTGTCTGGTGATAAGCATCACAGCCATGCTACATACTGTACATGTGCTGTACATTAAATACATATAACTGTAGTGTAGGGGTATCTAGGGCTTCAGACATATTGTAATGTAAGACCTTGTAAAAAGCCACTGTTTTCTGAAAAATACAAATGCAAAGTGAAAACAGGCCATGTAAACCGATGTTCTAAATATACTGTATGGTTATTATGCATGCCAACCCATAGGAAATTGAGTTGCAAGGTTTTCACATGACAGCCAGATCTGTTAAAAAATGATGTGCAGTTTTGAATATGTCAAGTTTGATTTAACGCAACTATGATTTAAGTGTGTGATTATGAATATTATTGTGGACATACATCTTGATTACACACTGAAATGTGTATATTGGTGTAAAAAGAGTCAAGCTGCACATTATACACACACATCTCATCTACACCAGGTTAAGGCAAAGAAGAAATGTGACGTGTGTAACGTGTGTTCATGGAGAAGTAAGTAGATATTCAATAGTGGGGTTGGTGTGCCTGAACACTCAAGTTGAGACTAGTTAGCTGCCACTACCGATAACTTCTTTATTATTGTAGAGGCAGTAAGGGTATATCGCTTGGTGGAGGGTTACAGAGGAGAAGGACAAGAAGGGGGAGAACTAGGCCGTATTGTAGGTAAATTGTCAGGTGGACCGCAGCATGTCTGGGTTGTGGCCGTGGAAAAAGCCCTTCGGCCTCCAGCTGGAAGATGAAAGTATTCTATCTTCCTCTGGAAAGCAATGGACATTGTGTGTGTGTGTGTGTGTGCATGTGTAAATAAATATCTTTATCAGCTTAGGTTAAACCCTACTCTACTGTGGACTGTAATAAGAGCCCTTTAGTACCGGTAAATTTAAGGGCATCAAATTGGCCAGTCTCTCATTGGACAGTGGATTAAGATGGTGCTACTCTGTCTGGTCAGCAGTGTTGGGTAGTAGCTAGTTACTAAAATATCATAACTTTTCCCAGTAACTAGTAGTGTAACTAATTACTTTCTTACGAAAGTAATATTGTTACAATTACTAATCCTAGTAATGCTGCATTACTTTAATTACAAGAAAGCGATTTCTGGTCCTAACAAACCTATGGTAGGCTAATTGAACCAACCCGTCCAATCATCTGGTTTGAGAGGCTGCAATGTTTTCACTTTGGCTGAATGTTGACACTAAGTTTTGTTGCAATAAAGAGGATTCAATTCTAAAATGAGCTGGCTGCACAGGTTGTAATTTTTTGGAATGGGCAAGGCAGGTTTTTTGTTAATGGAGCTCTATGGGAGAAATGGCAAATTTGGTAGTTAAAGGAACAGAGCCAATCATCTGCTGCCAAGCATGAATCTATTCAACCAATCATGTGGTTACACTGATGCAAGCCAACTGTTGCGCATGTGTAGTAGAAGTAGAACCTGTGGGCGAAAAAGCCTTTTTAAACCATATTTTGGAGGAAAAGTTACCAAAGTTTTAAGAGATTTTATCAGATTTTACCTTGTATTGTATACATGCCGTTTTTATGTCTTGGTGACCATTTAAAGGACAGTTATGGCTTTCTCCAAATTAATTTAAATACAGTCTTCCTAAATAACTGCCTGGGACATTTCAAAGATGTCTGCCAAGTGGCGAGACTTGCCTATAAGGACTTTGGTCGGGTGTGTACTTACAGGTGCTCCACTGGGGCCAGGAGGTCCTCGGGGTCCCATAGGGCCCTGGATGGAAACAAAGAAGCCATCAGAACAAACACAGGCAGGCCTACCACTGGAAACACTCCAGCCAGTTAGGTCTACTGCTGGAAACACTCCAGCCAGTTAGGTCTACTGCTGGAAACACCCCAGTCAGGTAGGCCTACTGCTGGAAACATTCATGCCAGGCTGGCCTATCGCAGGACACACTCATGCAGCGCATGCAGTAATAATAATATTAATACAAATAATGTGATAATGTCTTATATTTTGCACTTCTGTGTGTGTGGGCTCAGGCAGGGTAACAAATAACACAGAGGTTCTCTCTCACTGGAAAGCTTTCAAGAGCTATACAACCACACTGCTATGCCCCACAGATACAGAAAAGCTCACTGGCTTTTCATGCCTGCCTGTCAAACGCATAAATCTTTTTTTTTTATTCCTGTCTCATCCATTTTATCTCTCCCTCTTGCCACCCCCCCCCCCCTCTCTCTCTCTCTCTCTCTCTCTCTCGCTCTCTCTATCTCTCTCTCACATGCAAAGATCCTTTCCTGAGACAACCAAGGGCCCCCCAAAGACAAAGGACCCCATGGCACTTGCTCTGTGTCCCGGGTCAGTAATCTAGCCCTGCATTTTCCCCACTCTGTATGTCATTTGTCAAATGTCAGAAGAAACAGGGCTGCACTCCTAAAGCACTTGGACTCTGCATGACTACTATACAACTTCTGACACCATCTCAAATGTTTGAAAATAAGACCAGTAAGCTTGCAACAACATTATCTTACATAGAAGGCTTTGTTTTTCTTCACTGCGAAAACCAATTATACAAATAAATGCTCTTGTAAAAATAAGATAAACTTATTTAAAGGGTTACAGGCATGAAAATAGCAGGTGATTTCTTCTACTAAATACTCTGACCATAATCTGCTGTGTGAAGGGTTCTGGTTGACAACACATGTCAAAGCCATTCAGTCCTTCAACTGCATGCATTACTCAGCAAGAGAAAATTATTCTATGAATGTAACGAGCCAAATCCCTCTCTCTCCCAAACACAGATAAAGAAAACCAATTTAAAGACTATATGCCATAGTGGACCGACTGGACTGTAGAATATGGTGTCAGAGTAAAAAAACAAAAAACATCCCACACAAAACACCAGATATTTTGTGAAAAGGAGCTTTGATGGCGACTAAAGACACCTCCCTTTTGGGATGAAAACCCCTCGCTAACTCAAACATGAGAAATGTGGGATGTTAGCCTAAGAAAACATCAAAAAACAGCATTGCACCGAAGAGCGTGAAAGCCAGCTTTAGAGGGGGTGGAGGGCCATCACCGCAACGCACGGTGACCAATCAATGGGGCTCTATATCCTCAAGACCACTTGTATTCAGTATGTGTCCGTGTGTGTCCATGTGAGTCCATGTGTGTACATGTGTGTCCATGTGTGTACATGTGTGTCCATGTGTGCTTCATCCTCCCTGTGAGCTTCCACCTCACTGAGAGGTCTATTAAGAGTGTTTGGCATGCAGGTGTAGGGAACTATGTTGGGATACTTGGTGGGGTGAGGTGGGGTGGTTATATCTTTCACTTATGCCTCGGACAATGGAAGTGCAGTGAAAGAGTCTTATTAGGTCCTAGCTCCATCAGCCACAAGGCGGGCAGAAGTTAAATCCAAGCTGGCTTTCCGGGCAGCGCTCAAGACGCACGTGGAAATCGACAGACAGTGGACCCTCTGGGTTTAAGTCCACAGACACAAAGGCTGCCGGCACGCTGTGGAGATTCTGATAGATTCCAGCCCCCTTCTGCAGTCTCAGACTTCAGCTGCGCTGAGCCCATGCCAGGTTGCCTTGTGGCTTTCCAGGCCTGAAATACTGTAGCTCCTTCTGTGCTGCTATCCTCTGTGAACCTAGCGCCAGCTAGCTCGCTGCTGGCAGGGGTGACTTTCCAGTGGATGTTTCCTCCATTTCTACATCCACCCCATCTTCAGGCTTCCGCGAGAGGGGTACATTCTCCCGTTTAGGTCTCAGGGGCCTGTTGTAGCAGTGGGGAACGAAGTCCACAACGCCTTTCACGGGATGTTGTAAATGTTCGTAACTCATCCCACAGCAGTGAGCAGTAGCTCCCCCTCCTGGTGACTAATGTCCTATTGTCTCAGCTGGTGTCCGTAGTGCAGCTTCTCACCATTGGTCCCTGCATCACTCCCATCTGTGCTCCACCGGATTTCTCGTCGAATCCACCAGACATCTGAGCCGCAAAGTTCTGCAGGAAGTGATGGAGGAATAAAAGCATTAGTTTTCTATTTCATTTACACATGTAGGGACAATGAGGAGCTATCTCTAAGCAGTGTTGGCATGTATGATTAAGTCTTCCTGACATATAAGTGTACCAGTCAGTATAGGTGCCTGATTATGAAAAAAATATAATTATAAAGAAGCCTGGCCATTGGTCAACTGACTGACTGAGAAAATGTCGACAGAACTTGTAAATATCCTTCATTGGAGGAGAGCTGATAAAACTATCGAATCTTGCCAGTCAGTTTACATCATAAAGTACTTAGTGACCCCTCCTCCCCCAAGCCCATACTGGCTTACCCACCTCACCACCCCGCGGCCCTTCCCCTGCCTCCTTTTCGCTGCATGAGAATGAGGAGCATTCTGGCTATTCTTTTCTCTGAACCCCTTCTCCGTTGACCTGCTATCCCCCCAGCCATTCATTCTGTCTTCCCATTAGCAGCTATATGTGCTCCTATACAGACTGACAGCCCTCCTGGCCTAGCACCAGTGTCAGGCCTGTGTGTATTAGACTGACAACCTCCCCCCACAAGCCCACACTTGTGGGACACTTACTCCACCAAGGCCAGGGGGTCCGTTAGGTCCTGGAGGTCCAGGGGGGCCAGGGTTTCCAGGGATTCCAGGTTCACCATCCCTGCCACGGGGGCCTAGGCTTCCCTGATGTAGAGAGAGAGAGAGAGAGAGAGAGAGAGAGAGAGAGAGAGAGAGAGAGAGAGAGAGAGTGGAGGCAAGAGGCGACATAAGTTTGGGTTTTCTCTAGGCATCTCTTAATGCTGTCAATTTCAAGGAAATATCAATATATTCGTAAATGCACAGTACTAGACCTAGCATATTATCTTAGAATAACCTACTGTAAAATCACTGATGTAATAAACAGATAATACAATATTACAAGTAATATACTGTACAAATCAAATAAGTTATTCAAAAATAATGGCCACGGTTATTGTTATGTTACTGTACAAATAAAAATAAATAAAAATAAAACAAAAAAAGTATATTTTTTGTCTTTCAGTCAAACGCTTGTTATTGATATGACACAAATATCAATACTATCTTTGTTATTAGGGTAATGAAAACATTCTGACAAGACACAATGGTTTTTGTAAGCACTGACTGAAATTATGAGATTATCCAACATACCACAGTGCGTGTAGAAACAAATTACCCTGCAAGCGAGTACTAAACAAAGAATGCATTGAGCACCATCTATGTTGCTGTTTTACTAACAGTAGGTTTATGATGATATATGACTATAAAGAATACGATGAAATTACTAGTTGCAGAATAACGGGCTTGTATGTGTGAAATGTTTTATAGACATCCACAACATCCAGTAGCTAAATCAGCATGAAGTGCCTTCTGCTACAGACTTACATGAGTATGCAGTCTATGCATGGATACAACACAGCCAAGTTTGCTAGTGGCTAGGTATGAAAATGTCATAAATACAGTATAACAAACCTTTAAAGTGTGCTGAAATTCTAGCTCACAACCTCCTATGTGGTTAAGTAGGATGTGCATTTCCATCAAAAAGCTTATTGCTTTAACAGAATGCACTGTGTTGGAAAGTCTTGCTCAATTAAACTGTCTGAAAACTGCTTCAGCTGAGCAATTATTCACACACAACAACACTCGTGAAAATGGCAGCGAACCGCTATGAGCTTCTTAATGTCTACTTCCTAATTTCCTCACATGATGATTAAAACTGCTCATTACACCTACTCCATTATAGGATCTCAGAGCTGGAGAAAATCCAAGCTCACCTCACACTAATTTATGAATAAATAAGACAACTACATGTACTGTAAACGTCCTGCCTGCAGCCATTATCACAGCCAAGTGTTGATACATTAATGCAAACCTCAAAGGCTGCCCCTGTGTACTAACACTGATTTCACACACTGATTGACAGAAGCCCCAGCGACAGCCAACCCTGGCTGACGTTATACGTCTCAGACGGAGCTCCACATCTGTTAAACAACCCAGTCCTCTGCAGACCACACAGCCTAATGGGAACGACACATGGTCAGCTGGAGTGAGCAGCTGAATGAATAACCGGCATTCTGCAAAGCTGCAGCATCGGCATAGATCCCTCACCATGATCCAATATTATTACCTTCTATCATATCCAATGGGAAGGACTGTTGTTGAAATGGGGGACATTTAGCTGTGGCAAACTTACTCTCTCGCCTTTGTCTCCTCTTGGTCCTCGGGGTCCTTGCTCTCCTGGTGGGCCCTACGTGATGAAGAAGACAATGCCTTGCAGTTAAAGCACAATAGTAACACGTTAGCCGTTAGCACCGCTAGCACAGTTAGCAATAGCACACTATACAAAAATGCAGGTCTCACCTCTCTAATAGGACTATAATCTAAGATTATGTATATCAGCTCTAGTACACCTACAGTTGACTAATAAATAATTAGACATATATGTCTCCTTTATATTTTTATGGCATCCTATCAAGGCATTCACACCTTCTGTTGATGTAATGCTAAAATGTACCCTTAATGCCTTAACATAGCATTATTTGCTCATACTGTGCATATGATTGTATTCTCTGTGTCCAGTTAAAGGCAGGGTCAATCATTCTTGAGAATGCTTGCTAACCTCGAGGTCAAATCAAAACAATATCACTCTGCAGCCCTCCACAGCACCGCTCCACACATCGAAACGCATAATGAAGCAAAGTGTAGTACTACGGCTTTGATGATGTGAGCAGTGTTCGCCACTGTGTTTATGTTGCTGTGTATTTGCAGAGCCAGGGCTGTGTAGAAGTTTTGGAATATTATAAAACGGTAAGATAGGGAAATGCTAGGAGATATTTGGTGAATTTCACCAAAAGTGTATTAGCTTACAATTAGCTTACAATAGCTATAGACTATACCTTTAAGTGAAGATGTGCGTTATTACACTGGTACAATTGTGTAAATGATAAGGGTATAGTACAGTGCATACCATAGGGCCCCCTGGTCCTCTTGGTCCTACAACCTATGTAGCAAAAGACATAAAGAAAGACATCTTTAATTGGTTATTATCTTTCATGGGCACAGTTGAACCTTGCACCATTAGCAATTCACTTGTTTTAATTTAATTACATTATTACAGAATAAACATAACCATAAAGGTATGCACATTTTATGAAGAATAATCTTAAGATTACAAATATATTTTAATTAAATTAAAATTGAACATA
Organism: Forbesichthys agassizii; assembly: GCA_026546735.1. NCBI lineage: Eukaryota > Metazoa > Chordata > Actinopteri > Percopsiformes > Amblyopsidae > Forbesichthys > Forbesichthys agassizii. Next base: position 7,119 of record JAODLL010031675.1, on the reverse strand, counting down.
CTATAATTACATACAGACTCATCTCACGACACAGATGTTTTTCAAGTTTGGTAAGCAAGCAGTTGTATATTTCTTCAAACCCGCATTTTAAAGATGATAGAGGGAATACTGACAGACGTTTTTTTTCTGGACAGGAATACATTCTCAATCACTTTAAGTAAAAATACACAATAAACAATGCCTTCTTATATCCTGCCATGGAGTTCTATTCCCTGAGTAGGGGAAAGTGTTTCCATATGCAGCGTGGCAGAGGCTTGGCCTCTCTCTCTCTCTCTCTCTCTCTCTCTCTCTCTCTCTCTCTCTCTCTCTGCCCATGGGGTATCTTCAGAGAGGGATTATACGGAGGCCTCAATGTTCTTGGCTGGATTCCCGCTAACAGTCTGACTGAAAAGCCCCCTCTGTGATCCAGCCTTCCTGTCCCCCCCCCTCCAGTTTTGTTATCTTCATCTATCTCATCTATCTTTAATCTCGTCATCTCTTTTTATACTACAGATTTTTCTGCTACCTTTCTTTCCCCGGCTAGTAGTTGGTGTTGTGGTGGAGTTGTGATCTCTGTCTCTCCTCTCTCTGGGTGTAATGATGCATCGGCTAATACAGCCTGGAATATTCCGCAATAGATAATAATGCAGCTCCACTATAATTAGGAAAACAAAAAGACTAGCGCATCCTGTAACTAATAATTTCTATTTCTCAAGCTCTTTTGCAAGTGACCTTGCACATGTCAGCGTAGGTACTGAATTAAATATAACTTACATCGGTAATGTCTCCCGGTTCACCTTTCTGACCCTGGCATGACAGAAAGAACAAATAATGACACCAATTACAATTTGGAACAGAAAACACCATCCATGCATAAATTCAGCATTTTCAATGCATTGTGTACCTGGTTTATTTGAAGGCCTACCGATAACAAAGCATGTGGAATATGGTCAATAGAAAATTGCGCCCTACAATAACATTAGGCATATAAATATGGCACACAGCTTGAGGAAGGAAACAGCTATTATTTCACATCAAAGTACCACCTAGAGCCACAAACTACCGGGCTGGGTTTCAGCACTGAAATGAATCAGGGAGAAGTGCATATTTGATTGTAGGTACTGTTAAGCTATCTCTCTCTCTCTCTCTCTCTCTCTCTCTCTCTCTCTCTCACACACACACACACACACACACACGCTCACACACACACACACACACACACACACACACACACACACACACACAGACACGCACACATACATACAGCAGCATTTGTATATCCCAGTCTCACCTTAGTTCCAGGTACTCCTGTCATTTTGGTCGAGACAGGCAGAAGGGGAAAAAAGATTGTTAATCAGCACTTTTTTACATTATTAACAATCATTTTAAATCTTAATATTCCTTAATTCCTTCCAGAATATCTACACTACAGTTGGCCAATTGTACTTTCATAATGCAGCCACCCAAGGACCCCATCCGGAGAAATGAAGTGTTGGCTGAGGCACCATCTTAGGAGGTCAAGGCAATAGTAAGCAATAGCAGATAACATGGATGAGTAGAGAGAAGCTGTAAATCCAGCCAATCCAATGTATATCTTTACAATAAATTCATGTTTTTCTCCCCGTTAGGTATTTCTACAGTAGGTCAGGACAAGAATATACCTGGACTAGGCATCATCATCATCTTCGTTACAGTATATTACAAGTCAGTGAAATGAAGATGATGAATCAAGATGCAATATTTTTTAATTGCATTTAACTAGCTGTGAACTGGGCAATTAATACGCAATTAAGCATTTTGTCAACAGATGTTTCGTAAACAGTGACACTTGTGATTTCAGTGATGTCAATTGCATTTCTAGATGTATTATATATTTTTTTACTATATAAAATATAACCATTTATTTTCTTCAATAGAGCCTTCAACCTCAAAGATCCACAGAGAGAATAGACTAGAAATGCTAGACCACGTCGGTTTGAGAAAGGTATTTCCATAATGGCTCCCACATGTCTTCATAATACTGAGGACAGTAGAGCGTATGGAGACTAAATCAAGCCAAGGTGAGCGGTGGAAAACTGATGTAGCATTGCAATGAAATCTAGCCACAAGTGTCTCTGCTACGGCATTGTTTACAGTACATCATTTGTTTGTTTGGGGGATTGAATAACTGCATTTAAATCAAAGGATGACATGTCTGTTAAAAAGCATGAGGGTGTAATATTTAGGCTGAAAGTGACCATCCTGTGATTTATACTGTATTTGTTTAGGATATCTCCCCAACACAAACAAAAACATCTTGCAGACCTGCACAGTAATTTATTTATGAGATATTTTAAATAAATAAATTACCACCACTGGGTGGAGGCGTTTCAGATGCGCAGACGGCACAACATTCTCCAAATGGGATTTCAGGTTTTGGGCAGTCTTTCAGGTCCTCGCAGACAATTTCGTCACACAGTACAGTTCCCGTGTCGCACACACAGATACGGCAAGGTTCTGGTTTCCACACGTCCTTGTCGCTATAGCTTTGTCCATCTTGCACACAGCTATTTTGGTCATCCTCTGTTTTGAGTGTAACACCCAAGCAAGGAACAGACAGGTTGTTTGTGGGAGGGAAAAAGAGATTATACACCAGGCTTGAACAACAGTCACTGCATTGTTACTCTTAAGAAATATGAATGGGACATATGGTGTGAAATAAACAAGGCAATATTTTGACTAGGTGAACTTATAACCATACAGCTTCAGCAGATGCTGTATGATGCTGAACACAAAAAATCCCTGTTCAAATATCCAACACCAAAATATAATAGTTTTCATTAATCTAAAAAAGCATATTCTTAATATTCTCATCACCTTGTCAACACAGCTTTTATCAATGACAATCTATGGCCAATCATTGCATCATGGTTAACACTACTAGCAAAATCCTATTATAAGATACCTGCAAATCCTATATTCACCACCGGGTGGCAGCACAATCACATCAATGAGCGAGCGACAATATTGAAAGACTGCGAGAAAGTCCTGGTGACTTCACAGGAGTAATGAAACACTTGCTGGAACCATCCCCCTCCCTTTCATCTCCCCCCATCCCCTCAAATTGCACATCACATGTAAATATATGCCTAGTCTACACAGTGAAGACGCCCTAAATCACTGCACACGAAACAGACTTTGCATTCACACTGACCATTGGTTTTATCAGACCACACAGTTTAGAAAGCACCGTACTGTAGGCTAATTGAACGTGATTGAAGAAGCAGGGTGTGTTTTACAAGAGGTAAACAAACCACAGGCATGGTCTTAGTCTACACCACCTTTTCAGCAGTGGAATCTCCATGTGACACGTGCAAGCATTTCCTATAGACAACATCTAATTGGAAGCATTAAGCCTTAAGGGGTGAAAGGGGTTGGCAGGCATGAGGAAGGCTTCAGGGCATGAATGGCTGAGGTGAGGCAGCAAGATCTGGATATGGGGCAAATTAGGTACAGTAGTTATGTTTACTTTGAGGCCTGTTTAGGTCTAGGTTACCCAAAGGGCCTCCACAGCAATGAAAGGGGTCTTTCTGAAACAGGACAGAGTGGGCAATTCACAAACTTCTGCCTTGTGCAAACATACCATAAGGCAATCTTTAAACTCGATCTGGAAGCCACAGCTGTACCGGTATCAGTTGCCAGGCAAAACACATTAAAGGAGAATTCAGCTTCATGCGCACAATGAATATGAAAACAAAAATGAATATGAAAAAGTCAGTTGACATTGCACTGCAGGGTATACTGGCGATCTACTGTAAGGTCCTTGCTCCTTTTACAGGTCAGGCGTCATGCTTTTGAGTGACTTGCTGCTATTAATATTTGAGTCTTAAACACTGTGCTCTCTCTAGTTAACTCTAAGGAAAGAAGGGCTTGCGTTATATCCAGGGCCTACAACTCTGAAAAGTGTAACCTGAGACTTTCAATTGAACGAATTTACATTTTTTGCTTTCATACACCAACTCTTTTTTGCTCTTTTAATTTGATGCCTTGTGTCCTTGGCCTATTCTACAATATATGCAACAAAGAAACTATTATCATAATAACCTTCCACATCGGTAAAAAATAAGTTTCAGTCATCTTTCTCTCCTTTACACAGTTTAAATGTCTCTCTTCTTCCCTCTGCATATCAATGTTCTAGTCACTGTAATCTGTAAACCATATGGAATAATATTGCATATATTTTCTACCTCACCTATTCCAATTGCCTACCCCAAACTATGTATATCTATGGAAAGATAATGAATTGTTAATATTCTATAATGTTGCATGTGCACGCTCAGGTAAATATTCAGTTATATCTTAAATTGATCGCTGTTTACGCGAAATAATTTCCTCTTTATTTTGGGACAATTTCAGCAGTTATTAAGTTGGTCGTTCTGCTTCTACAAGCCTGGATGCGTCCCATTGCCCTCTGACAGCAATGGAATGTAAACGCTTTTCACCCAAGGCCCCTGAGCCTTACCACCTTTCGCTGTTTGCCCCCCCCCCCCCTTCCCCAAATGAAGTGGATCTGGAGTCAAAAAGAGGAGCCTGTCAAATCGCTCTCAAAAATGCCTCCAATAAACGTGGCCACAGGTGTCCAGCGCAGCAACTTAACTGAGGGCAAAGCCGAATCCGCTATTTTGCGTGGTCAAGCAGGCAATACATCTTAATCGTTAGCTCAATATCGTGAACAATAATGTGTACTTACTTTAAAAGCTAACAATCAAACTCCTATTATATTTATATCTTACATGAAATAAAATACTACCTATTACTATAATATTTGCACAGAATGCAGGCACAATCTAAGCACTCGGTAGCCAAAAGTACCGCAAGCATCCAGGCGCACCAACTGTGCGTAAAAGGTAGGCTACGGAAGGAGATACTGTACAATCACTAACAAATAGGCGACTTTTCAATGTACAGGTGCCTGTATAGTGCGACGCGGAAGGAATGTTTCAGGAGGGAGTTTTTCCTCCATTCAAATGAAAGACATCTCTGTTACTTTAGCAGTTCATCCAACCGCACCAGACCTTTGAGAAAGAAAAAACTGCCACTTACGGTCATCCTGACATCTCACAACGGCTAAAAGAACGACTTGGGTTGCTACAAGTAGCCATACAGTCCGCGAATCCACAAAGCCAAACATGTCTAGATATTAGACATGCAGGGCCCTTAGGGGAGAAAATAAAGGGACGAAGAATTCTCTCAGTAGCCAATTTTAGTGTGTGTGTTCCCAGTTAAAGCCGAACCATTTATCTTTCAACTTTCCCAGAGCGATGGGGAATCCAGTGGCAGATCCAGACCCCTATGAAACTCAGCACCGACCGCTTCAGGTCAGGCACTGTAGTTTTATGTCCCTGTTACCTTCAGTGATTCTTCGTATATTCCCAAATATCAGTCCGGCCCCTTACCCCCCGTCAAGATGAAATCTGAGCCCCGTTTCCCTCCCATTCTGTCGCACAGGTTCCATTATCCCAGCCAAAGACCACGCCTTCTTCCATATGGACACTGAAAAGGGGGACCAAAAAAGTGAAACTTTTTTTTTCTCTCCAACTTCACAGCCCTCCCCCATCCTACTCGACACATATATGCGTGCACGTCTCCACTTCAGTGCAGAGCATGCCCTTCTCGGAATGATGACATGATGACAAACTATTAAATTGCAAGATGTCGTGTCCCGTGGAGAGGCTTTCCCGGCATCGGCTATCTTGTTCATCGTATTACAATATTTACACCTGTGTCAAGAGTCAGGGACTCATGTCTGATTAAAGTTACCTCTCTCTGTTCATATTCATCAGATTAACGGTGAGTTTAGCAATTGTAAGATAAACGGTAAACGCTAGCTGCCCATTTTGTGTGCACATTGAAAAAATAATCTGTGTTTATACACAACCAAATTGGAACACAAAGTGGTGCAGACTGCACCACACAACAATATCCTAGCCAATGGCAATGCAGTGTCCAATGTGGGGGGCGGGGCATCTGAGGGACAACCCTATGGCATTCAAGGGAGAGGTGTTTTGTTTTGATTAAATTCAAACAACCTTTTACCAGGAGGATATGACTCTACCTTTAAAAGCAAAATGTCCCTCTATCTATGTGAATGGTTGTGTAAACAAAAATAATATAATATCATTAATTGTTTAAAATAAAATGATGAGGAAGCATTGGAGAAAGAAAGGCAGCAGGGTCTACACCTGGTTTGCCTGATAAAATGCCTGTGCCTTGTGTAATGCTTGAACTGGAGGGAAGGAATTTCATTTGATGCATGAGTTCCTGAGAAGAATCCTTGTCTGTGGGAAAGAATCTATGCAGGCAAAAGCCCTGCATAAAAGCCCATCACTGTGGACTTAATAGCGGGATTGCACCCCAGTGCTGAGCCTGACTCCACCCACTACAACTTTGAAAAAAGCATCAAGGAGCTGGGTGAGGGGAGGGGAGCATCTGAGAGGGTGACCCCCATTAACATTAATGTTAACATTCACATTTGATGATGTATGAGCGTACTTAGTGTACCACTGAAAACCAACAAGGTCCTGGGGTGATTTTTAAAGGATATGACGTGTAGTTCTGTTTTCAGCAAATAAAATGCTGATTTTTATAAAAACAGGAATTTTGTCAATATTAATATAATCTGTGTCTCATCTCAGATCAATCGTATTACTTCGTTTACAACTCAAAAAACACATTTTAGGGTACAGTTCCTAAAATGTATCGGTGAATATACATGTTCCTGGACCTAAGTATTTAATGTAGACATTTTTATAATTTCATTTGTACAATAATAATCTGGTAAAATAAATTGCCTGCCATGTGTGTCTCTTAAAGTTAAAATATGTAATTCTGGAGAACGCTTGTTAAAGGCTAGGAAATTTCTTTTGTGAGCGGTGTTGGCAAATTATGTTGTATTCCTATTTACAGATCAAAGTAAAAGGTGTAACCAGACTCATTTACTTGTGCATAGGGTAAATATGTGTTCACAGTTCTGGTTGATTGACCAACATTGACCTCTGGTTAATGTTGAAACTATTGGACACCATATAACCAATTGACACTGCTACAACTTTTTTACTAGTTACAGCATTTGGAATTCTGATAATTTGAAGATAACATGCA
>JAODLL010031664.1:5000-13792 GCA_026546735.1 Forbesichthys agassizii | reverse complement strand
ACGACCATCGTGAGCGCCAATCAGAGACACTAAACGGGGAACACGACCATCGTGAGCGCCAATCAGAGACACTAAACGGGGAACACGACCATCGTGAGCGCCAATCAGAGACACTAAACAGGGAACACGACCATCGTGAGCGCCAATCAATGAATTTGTGACATTTTGGCCACTAACAGTCTCTTTCATCTGTGAGATGAGCCACTTGATGGCATTGCTGCCAAGAATCATTTCATCAGTTTGGCCAGGCACAACTAGAACGGCAATGATCACCTTATGGCCATTAACTGATGCAATGAGGTCATACATGGCAGAAGGTGTGACCCCCACAACCAACAATGACAAAGTTCTCAGCTGACCTCCTTTCGATGTTAGGGATAGCCTGTGAAAGTTTTGTGTCAGCTGTCTCACTTATAGTGCATGCCATAGATCCACTGTCCACTAATGCTTTGAGAACATGCCCATTGTCAGTAGTCACGTCTGTGTAGAATAGGCTATCAGTCTTGGAAAGTCTCTGCAGGTCCTGTACAATTAATGTTTTTTGTGACGGCATAATACTGCTGTAGGTGTGACATATTGTTTCGTAATCAAAAAACTGCACAAACCAGGCACAAGACACACTCACAAGGCTTGGGTACCATTGGGTACCGAAATCAGTTCAAATGAACCGTAACCCTTGTATGTGTGCATACATAATACCTTTTGATGGTACTTGACTCTCTGTAATAACATCAATGTAATTGAATTTGTAAAAAATAAGTCCAAACATCTCATTGAACATCGCATTGCAAACTGGCTGCATGTGGGTGTGGCTAACTCTGTATACAAGCGCATATCCCAGAGCAATCCAATTAGCAATCTTTTCTAAATACTTTTTCTTTTGGAAATATGAGCGGGACGAAAAACAAATCATACTCCTAAAATCATAGGTCCTCCTCATATACTTTTTTCCACATTAATACATATACATACAGTATATAATACATCACCTAGTTTCTGTACAGTCTAACTGTAAAATCTAACTCTTTCTCATTGCATTATGTTATGTACTGTATTTTTTAATTGTACAAAATTAATATTTTTCAAAGATAGTTAAATTATTATGTATTATTGTCTAAAAAAATTATATGTAAAATGTAGAATTGACACTTTCAATGCATGTCTTTGCGCTTCATAACAACACCAATAATTACACACAAGACACATTCCTTCCATAGTTACTGATGATTTTAATGTGCACTCTCTCTTTTGCTCTCTCTCACACACACACACATACCATCACCACCTCCAGACCTAGGCTGTCATGGCTGAGCAGTGTCAGAGCTGTCAAATAGCGAGAGGTGCAGAGAGGGGAGGGGGAGAAGACAGGATGCACAGGAGGAGCTGAGAACGTCAGGATGCTTGACGCTCCTCCGCTTGCCTCTCTCTGACCTAATTACTTTGTGTTGGAACTGTCAGCGTAGCGCACCCCACGGAACCCTGGGAAAACTACTGTACAAGACGGACAAGGAATGTACTACCTCTGCCTCGCAGGTTTTTCTCTATAGCGGCAACGCTGGGAAGACTGGAGCACTCTACACATGGGGACCAGCGCTTTCATTTTAATTAAAAGTCATCTAGAAACACAGTGTGTATGTACTATGCCACCAAATGGTACTGTAATTACCAGTCATCAACAGACACATGACAGTTTATTCTGGTCCTGCATGTTACTGGGTAATTACTTATAGTAGATAATTAACAATGTCATGATTTCTCCTGGACATTACTTCTAGAAATGTCTCCAAATAACATTCTATAATGTAGTGTTTAAAATGTGTTGTTTTTTTCATGGGAGTTGTATTTCTTTCTGTTTAGTTTCATAGTCAGCCAGGGCTTGCAACCAAGGTGTTGCCACAGGTATTACAAAGTGATGATGACAAGTCTTAAATATAGTTCTAGTTTGCATAAAACAGATTAGATTAATAGATGAACACGGTGTGACGATGCAGGATACACAGTGACAGAATGCTGGGAAGAGAGAGAGAGAAAGCAAGAAAACACAAAATAAATGAGCGATGGAGGGAGAAATGGATAGAGAGAAGAAGAGAGAGAGAGAGGCTCTTCTCAACCTCATTATGTCTGCTGGCATTTTAAGTCCTTTTGATGATTTAGTAAAGCGTCGCGGGGGTGTCGAGGAGAGGAATGGGGAGGGGAGAGGGGATTTTCTCCTTCATCCATGACACCATTTCACTCCCCTGCCACTTTGTTCTTCTTCTCCGGCCTGAGAGAAGAGAGGGAGAAAAAGAGGGAAGGGGGAGAAGTGTCTTTAATTTAGTGGGATCCCGAATGCGTGAAATCCTTTATGCTATCTGGGTCACAGAGTGCCTCCGAGGCCCTATCAACAGAGCCAGAGGCTAGTAACACACACACACACACACACAGACACACACACACACACACAAAATGCTGAATTGGACAAAACTGTTTAATATTTAATCGGCAAAAAGTGAATTGTTGAAATGTTATCATTTTAATTATGTGTGTGTCTTGTATGTGCAGTAGGGTCCGAACAGCAAAGATGAGCTATAATCATCCCACACTATACTGTGATAAAACCATAGGCAAAGCCACCTGGCACACAGTAGCTAGTGGTGGTGATGATAACATGTTATTGGCTGGAACGAACCAAGGTTCTGTGTTTTGCAATTAAAGACCTCTACTATCGGACAGCAGCACAGAAGCAGATAACACCAGGCTAATTTCTTTCTCTCCGCATGCTTCTCACTACAAATGTGGAAAGAGAATAGAAAACGCAGGACTTTTTAGCTGCACTCTATAATCCCCAAGGCAGTGAATAGGAAATGTGGACCGCTCTGCTAATGGAGAGAAAATTCACTTAGGACGGTTTCTCTCTCTCTTTGTCTTTGTCTCTGACTCTCTTCTTCCCTCCCACGCACACAATCAAACTGAACCAATGTGGGCATCTCCACCCTTCTTGATCACATTAGGTTGGGGTTCAGTGACATCATATACGACTGGTTGGACGAGCCCATTCTTGCCAGAGAAACACCCAGTTGCCAAATATAAAGCATTGTTTTTAAATGAATACAATTGTATCCTGGTTGTTGTTGTAACAACAACATCTAATACAGAAAGGGACCATATACAGTTTGTTTCAGTAAAAATTCAGTATTTTGTTGAGCAGCTCATTGCTAGTAGGTTTTTTGCTATAAATCTGCTTGTCTGGGTGGATTATTGATGTTGATAACAAAGTAATGGCAATGAAGGTGAATGTTTGGGAATTGCTTTACACATACAGTATACACTGGATTAGAAGGCATTCAAAGTCATTCAAGACAAACAGGTTCTATGTGAGAGAGCAGGCTGCAGTGATATGAGGATACTGTGCGCCTGCTGGGTTGGCTAAAGAAGGCAATGGAATGAAACACAAACACACATACAGTGCAGTAGTGCGCTGCAAGAGAGATGGGAGACAGATGACCCTCTGGGATGTATTGACATCTCTCAGTGCTGAACAAATGGTCCAGTTGAGTTGTGTTCACTGTATCGATCTGCAAGCTGTTTAACATTCAGACCCCAGGCTCATCTAGGCTGGCCTCAGGCTGCAGGATATTCCCTCAAACACGCACACGCACACACACACACACACACAGTGTGAACACTGCACTTCAGTGGTTCACAGAGAGAAAGATGTACCAGTAAATACCAGTAGGTACCAGTGAAGTCCAGTCATGCAGAAGCCTGTAAGGGATACTTTTTGTACACATGTAGGACTAGATTAGATTAGATAGAATGAAATAATCCATTGTGAGGTCGTTTCAGCAGCAGTGAACAGCATTAATGCCATGAACAGTAGTAGTAAATGACGTATAGTAGCCGTACGCGTTATTTACTAATAGGCATATACAATAACGTATAATGTGATAGCAAGAGGCACGCTCATGTGCGGAGTTACACCTCTCCTCTCTCTCATACACCCACACGTGCACACACACATACACGTGCACAAACGTGCACACACAGCATGTAATTACAATATCTTGCCAAATCTGCTGACATGGAAAATATACAAATCCTGAATAATGTTGAATAATAGCTTTTGTGAGTATATATTGTTCTCTCCTCCACTCTTTTCATTCCACTGCTCCACTCCTCTACTCTTTTCTCATCTTCATTCTATTCCTCTGCTCTCCTCTCCTATGTGAACAGATAAGAGTTAAATGAAATCATATACAAGCTTTTGTTTGTCATTTTGCCTTCCCATCTCTCTCTCTCTCTCTCTCTCTCTCTCTCTCTCTCTCTCTCTCTCTCTCTGGTCGATCGTCAGATCAGGGATCAGTGTCTACTTTCTGACACTGTGTCAAAGCCCATTGATTGTACCACAGTTCACCTAATCGCACGGTGGATTAACACACAGACACACACTCTCATTATCTCACACACACACTGTATGCCCTGTACACAAACACAGAGTACAATAGTAACATCAACCACACACACACACACATGCAAACATTTAGACTGATGTCTGATGTGGTGTGAGGGGGGGCATCTGCAGGTGCTTATGCATGTGTGTGTATCCTATGTGACAACAGAGGATTCTGTTGTGTCATGAGTGCATACATGTACCAGTCCATCTCACACTGCCATGTGGAAGTGGGTCAGAGCACGTCGACTGTACACACACACACTAAGTCATCAGGTTGCTGTGGCTGAAATATATAAATAGAGTGTGTGTGTGTATGTGTGTGTGTGTTTTATCAGTCAATATACAGTAAGACAGCAACAAGAATGAATGTAATAACGCCAGATTGGGACAGTGGACTAGAAACCAGCTGGCTCAGCAACTGGCAGATCATAGTTATCACTTCCATACATGGTAGGTGGCTTGGCATTGGTAACTTCAAGGATCAATAATCGGTAATGATTGACAATGGTTATCTTGTTTTTTATTCAAATAATATTGTGTTCCACACAGGTTTGAGATATACTTATGGTGGTAGGGTGGGGGGTCAAAGGTTTTCTATGCTATAGATGTCTCTCTGTTCACACTCTACCTCTCTAATCTGCCCATGATGCGCTGCAGTGATTGTGCAGTATGAACATAATATATCTATGTTTTAGTAGGTTTTGCTATAACTATTACCACAAGTCAGGTGTAGGGTGTTTACTACACCTTTATGAATTATGATATTTTCTAAATTAATATTTCATATTTATTAGGGGCACCACTAGCATTTTAAATTGATTTCGGCTGCTCGGGACAGCAAGTGGTGCAATGGTAGAGCATGGTAAATTAATAACAATATTTCTTAATATGATAAATATGTAAATCAATTATCAATATAAATTATTATGAATTAAATACCATCTGGACAAGTGAAACTGTTTAGATCCAGTTATGAACAGAACATTGGCTTCTTGTTGTGCCAGCTAGATTGATTTTATGCTACAATCTACCAGGGCAGAATGTCATGACAAAGACAGATCGCAAACAATGTCAACTTGATATTAAACATGACATTATTTACCGAATTACAGCTAATGACAACAGTCATAAACATTCATAAATGTTCATGACAGGTGTCGTGTCATGGTTATGTCAGTGTTATGTCAGTCTTAATGAACAAACTTCAAAAAAGGTGTTACCATATGTTTAGTCTCAACATAGAAGATTATAAGAGTTAAAGTAATGAGAGAGACATTTTTAAGTTAATTTTGATGCAGGTGTGGCTTGTTTGTCCAATGGGTTTAGATTTTCTGCTAGCTGACCAACTTTAACTACTTGGCTATTTTTATATCTATTCCTTATTTACCATGTCCAATAATCAAATATGTGTTGCCATAGTCATAAGCATTCAACATCCAAAAGAATGAAACAAACAAGCATAAAAATATATACGGATTGACATTTTTTATCTAAGTGTAGTATATTATTTTATGGAATGTAGGTGTAAATTAGATTAATTTAAACTAGTCTATTTCTCTTAAGAGAATCTGTGTAATGGTTTTTCTTCCTGTAAGAAATGTGGGACTGATTGTCATCATAAATCTTGCCTTTTTGAGAGTTAAGATTGGACAAAAGTAAGATTCAGGCAAAGGTGCAGCACAGACTTTTTCAAAATCGCAATTTTTTTGTTATTTTGGTCTGTTATAATACTAAACTTTTTAATCACAAAAAAATATACATATATCTTATACTTGTATCATTGTCTTCAATGATACAATGATACATTCCATGATAAAACAGCCAATGTGCTTATTAGGTGTCAAACAGTTAATACGCACTAAGATGTATTGTCTTCGGTCGTTTATTACAAACTTGGCAGTTCACCATGACAGAGAGCATGCTGCTTTAAAGGGAATGAGAGAAACCGTTTTGATTGGCTGTAATTGAAGACTCCCACTGATAATAATTGTACAATTATTGTACATTGCCATATTGTGTGATTTGTACTAATGCATCACACCTGTTTAGCAACAGTTCAGGATATGCAGACAGGCCAGTCTAGTATCAACACAATGTATGCCTTGCACACAGCATGTGATTTTGCCTTCTGCTAATGCACAATCTAGACAGCAGTGTATGTTGCGGCTATGGTCTGACACTGATTTATCTGTTTATCAGCATTCATCTGTAGACATCTGTTTATAAAGATTATCAGAACAACTCACTTTTTAAGTAGAAAAGTGTTAGAATGAAACTGTAAACAATGACCAGTGGACAGATGAGGAAGTCTTGGCCATATCCCAAAAATATTGGACTTTGACCTTTAACCCAAAGGCTGAATCGCCATCAGACGTTGTAGCCAATGGGATGGCCAGTTTGATGTGTGAACCCATGCAATTGAAAAATGACAGAGGCCTTTCCCTCTTGATGTCGATAGCTGTTTTTTACTAAAGCTATTTAAAATGTTGACTTTTCAGACCACAAAGGACACTTTGACTAGGGATGTGTGCGATTTGTCGGTTAAGCTGTTAAACGCTGGGACCATCGCTAGTCAGCACCATAAATACTAGTTGGTTAATTGTATTGTTGTATTTTAAAAAAAATTTATTAGTATTTTTTTATTAATATTTATTTATAAGTAGTGGCTCAGTTAGTCTCTCCTGCCTCAGCCTGCACGTGAAACACGCAAAACAATCTGTTGACGCTGTGTGTGGAGTCGGTAGCTCATGATTTTCCATGCGTTCCTGGTTCCTAGTAGTGAGGGAGTGGAGACAACTAAAGGGGAAAACTGAAGAAGATGACTCAAGAGTTAAAATTTGCAGTGCAGTATCATGCATTATCCAAACGAAACAAATATCAAACGAAACTGGATTCACAACCTCTATGCTTTGGATTTTACCTTGCAATACAACTGCATTTAATATTGTTTTAAATAAAATGTCTAAATTCCGTCGGGATCCTGACTGTTCACCTTTGTTTAAGGTAGGCTAAATAGCATTTTTCCAGGCAAAAGCTTTAAAAAGATATACTTATCTATTGCTTTTAAGCAAAGCCAATGCAGCATACAGATATAGTCATACAGAATCAATATAAAGGGAGATTTTAATAACGCTCTCGTTCCACTGCCTGTGAATAACAGAGCTGTATTGGCCACTGGCGGCTACTGTAACTGTTCATACTTCGAAGATTAAGTGTTTTTTTTTGTATTATTATTTTAGTAATTATTCTTTTTTAAATGAGGAGGAGAAAAGGAACGAGTAAAAAAGTATCTAGGGAACAGTCTACTCAAGAACCAAGTTTTTTTTTTCATGATACACTTTGTCAATATTTTTAAATAAGCAGAGCGTGAATTTAAATATTCAAAATGGTAATACTGTACTCTTATTTAGTGTTTGCACCTACATCACAACAGATTAGCATGAACACAGTGTTGCCAACATGGCAACCCATAAGCTTTATTTAGCGACACTAGACTTTAGTGTTGCAAACTTAACTTTCTCGCTTAATTGTTTTTGTGCCGGCCTCCGCGTCCACTACTGTGTCAACAGCATGGTGCATTTTTCAAGATAGTATCGCCTATGGCGGGTGCACAACGTGCGAACACTTGTTACTCACACAGGAGAGCACAAACATACAAAGGATTAAAAAATGTTACCATATGAAATAATATTAGTGTGTAGTCTACATCAACATGTTTTAGGGATCTTGCTATTGTATTGTATATTTTAGAATGTTGCCCTAATATGGTGCCTGATCTTAGTAGTTCAGTAAGTAAGTATATAAGATAATTATATAAATTAGGCTACATTTCTCTGAAAACGTATCAATTTTGTTACATCTCTACAATGTATTTGCAGTAATAGCTATGATATTTTTAAGATGTTGCAATGTTTATGGGAAATCTTCCAAGAGCGTGCAAACAAAGTCCTTCTTCCGCAAATACTTTTTAGAACCTATCTAGCCAAAATAATGTAGCAGTGTTTGTAATAATTTTTCGCTTTATTGCTTTTAGATTATAAATAATTTATAAAATGCCATTTGGGCAACTGGGCAACATGGTGGCCCAGTAGATAGCAGTGGGACCTCACAGCAAGAAGGTCCTGGGTTTCCTGATCGTCCCGGCCTTTCTGTGTGGCATGTCAATGTTCTCTCCGTGTCTGTGTTGGTTTGCGCTAGTTTTGCCCCACATCCCAAAAACATGTCAGGTTCTCTCTCTCCTGTCAGTGTCATTGACCAGAGACACTGGCATATATCTGGAGTTGGTCCCCAGGCGCTGCACAGCGGCTGCCCACTTCTCCCTTGAGGGATGGGTTAGATGCAGAGAAAACATTTTGCTATG
>JAODLL010031653.1:0-22967 GCA_026546735.1 Forbesichthys agassizii | reverse complement strand
CACCCACCCACCCACACACCATACAGTATGTCCCCACCTTCTAATGCAGTAAAACCTACATTAGTGCAATGTGTGTGCCAATGTGTGGTCAGTTTCAGTGCAAAGTCCGTCCCTTAGGTGCTGTTGGTTGTGGAGTCTAATGGCTGATGGCAAAAAAGAGCCCCCAAAACGTTTTGAGGATCTGGGCTGGATGAGTCTGTGGCTTAAGGAGCTCCTAAGCTGCCTCAGGTCAGCGTAGAGAGGGTGAGAGACAGTCAGCTTCCCTCTCATCCTCCTCTCCGTCACTGTCTGCACACCGTCCACCCACACCCCCACCACGGATCTGGCTTTCTTCACCAGCTTGCCCAGTTTGTTGCCTCCACTAGACCCGATGCCCCCCCTCCCTCCTCCAGCACACTACAGCAAAGTACAGTGTAAAGCACTTTAAGTTGCAGTTATGTATGAAAAGTGCTGTACAAAAAAAGATTATTATTATTATTATTATTATTATTATTATTATTATTAAGTAAGTGAGGTCAAACTTGGTGTTCTGGTGCAACTCTTATTTTGGAATTTTGCCAGTAAAAAATGTGTTGTGATTCAATTACACTCGAGAGAAAAAAATCCTCTTAAAATGTGAACTAACTGAGTTCTGTTGTGTAATTGTGTATTTAACCATCAACCATTCAAATGTAGTCTTTAATATGCATTACCCACAGAGGTCAAGCCCGCAGAGAGGAAAAACAGCCATTGTACTGTAAATACTATCACACCCTTGCTTAGAACATTTAGTCATTTATATACCAATTTCTCAATTTGTTTCAAGAGACACATTAAATATTTTATATACTATATATATATATATATGATATGAAACAATATCAAATATCAAATATGAAAATATGAAACAAACTTGTATGCATTTACAAAATACTGTTCTCATTTGTTCAACATTTGCCTTACCCTGTTTATGTCCTTTATCGGGTTTATATGATTGAGTTGAAATAGATTCCCCAGCATGGGGAGGGCAGGCGGTCCTGGAGGAAAGTTTTTGGGCCTCCGGATTCGGAGGAAGAAAAGGCAAATGCAGGCCCATAGCAGGATGAAGAATATCAGCATGTTGGAGTAATATATTGAAGGTAGCCTACACTACACAATAGATCTGGCAGCTTGCTCTTTCGACCAAGACCTGTTATGTGGCCGAAGTGCCATCACATCACAGGCTATTACACTATGCACTTTGGCCAGAGGCTATTGCTGTTTGTTCTTCTCTGCTCACAGTTGAATAACACAGTATATAGCTCAGTAACACAGGTGAACATGGGGTGCGCTCTACTATCGTCCCTCCTCAGCACCTATGGATATATTTTCCATCCAAACGGGATCCCGTGTTCCCTCCTGAATATTTTTTACGTCCAATATTTTAAACCTTACATTTTTTAATCCGAAATGTTCCCACCGCATTAGAGCTGCTTGTCCGTAATGTGCATAACCCCCCTGTTATACCCCCAAGACCCAACACACATTAGTGAGTTTTTTGGTTCTGGTTTTCAGCCTTGGCTTGGACACCTGTGCCAAGAGAATTGGCTGAGGGAACATATGACGATAAGGTTTAGAGAGCATAGGGGTGAGGGTAGGCTACACGTTCCTTAATGTTAATGACCAGCATGACTATTAGTCAAGATCACCTGTTTTGAATGGGTCCTTAATAAATTGATAAATAAAATAATACAGGTTTTATTAATACCGACAACAAAATTAATTAATATCATCTCATCGGAATTAATAATATATCGAATGAGTACTGGGTGAAGAAGAAGAAGGTGGAGGATGAGGAGAAGGTAGAGAAGAGGTAAATGCATATCGGGTAAATAATGTAGAAGAGAAGGACGGAACGAATGTGCTGCCCGTCTAGCGTCGAGGGGAGTCATATTAACGGTGACACTGGATTGGTGAGCTAGCTTGGTAAGTTAGCGTTGACAGATTGATATGACACAATATCGGACTGAAACGCATATACAATCATGTGTATGGGTGCATGCGTGCCATGAAATTGTGTTTTAATTTCTTGACACGATCTGTTTAAGTTGGTAGTGGTAATAACAACTCCGTTTATTTTTTGGATGCTAGCTAAAGCTAACCAGTGTACAGGTTAATTCTTTGTGCATATATTTTCGCATGTAGATAAAAAAGTCACTTTTTTTTTTGTCGTGGAAATATTGAAAAATATATAATTGTTCAGCAGTTTTGTAGACAAACGTGCTACTGTTATGTCTGTTCAGGACAGGTCCATCTCGCCCCCACCCCTCTGTTGATAATACAGTACGGTAATGACAATAATGAGCAAGTTGCACGGTACATCTAGATAGATTCGTCTAAGCCGGACTCTGTCGGTACATCTAGATTGATTCGTCTAAGCCGGACTCTGTCGTCTTTACAATTATTACTGAATGCTTTAGCGACCTAACAGACACCGTGGGGAATCTTAAATGAATGAGAAATGCCAGCCAGTACTGTAACCTAGATACATTATTCAGGCATTTTAGTATTTACACATACAGATCTTATTGATTTTTGGTAATTGTTCACTACCGTATTATGTCTGTAAACAAGAAGTTACGATGCTTTATTTGATTTATTATGTATTTATTTATTATATTGTTATCTCATTGTAATGGATTCGAATTACCACAAGGGGTCGCAATGCCCTTGATTTTGACGCTTGTAAACGCCACCAAACCAATTATTGCTTGTTTACAGGGCATTCAAATCCATTAGCAGAACACGCATGAATTAGCATGTCATTTGGTTATGCATAGGTTTTGATGAGATAGCTTATAGTCTTACCTGCGCAATTGCCACAATAACTTTATTTGAACATATGTTTAACACTTAAATGATTTAGCATTTTAGTTTTTGTCTAATTATTTTAATTCACAGGTAAATATCCATGACTCTGCATCCTTGGTTATCTTGATTACATTACAGAGGTAGGTAGTAAAATGAAATAAACACCACAGTAATATTTTTAATTCCCCCCCCTTTGTGACATCAGACAGTAGACCTTCATTCCTGTGGTTGTGTGTGCAGGGCTAATGGCAGGGGGAGGGACAGGGGGTATTGACCTGAGCAGGAAATTCGTGTCCGAGGGGGAGCTTGATGAAAAGAGAAAGAAGAGACAGGAGGAATGGGAGAAAGTCCGCAAACCAGATGACCCCGAAGGTAACGCACGCACACACACACAGACCCAATTCTCCCGAGCTTCTGGGCAAAAATATACCTGTAAACATGCAGATCTAAAAGTGTGTGTGTGTGTGTGTTGTCAGAGGCCCCCGAGGAGGAATATGACGCTCGTTCTCTGTTTGAGCGGCTACAAGAACAGAAGGATCGCAAACAAGAGGAGTACGAGGAGCAGTTTAAATTCAGTGGGTCTATCTTCCCGTGCCTTGAAAGCATGTCACTTAGATGTAGACCATGTTAAATCACCTGAGCTTGAATGTGAATGGTATGCATCATTTTTGTATTGCGTGTGAAATGTGTGTGAACCTTCATTTTGCTCTCTCGTCCATTAAGTATTTTTATTTCATATGAACGAATGCAGTGGTTCTACTCTGCAGAGTACTCAGTCTGTTTGTTTCCATGGGGACAGAGAACATGGTCAAAGGATTGGACGAGGATGAGTCCAACTTCCTGGATGAGGTCTCCCGGCAACAGAGCCTTGTTGAGAAGCAGCGCCGAGATGAGGAAAAACAAGAACTCTTGGAATACAGAATATCCTATCCAGAATACCCTTTCCACATTTATGCTACACATTGCAGCTTGATCTGGCCTTGACACCCCTTGTTTATTCAACCATGACGCTGTTTTGGTTTTCGCAAAATCATTCTTGTCTGTATATATGCTATTTGAGGTGGTGTATGAAACAGGTTGTTACAGCAAAAGCTGGATTGCTGCCTAAAGGCTTAGGTATGCTTCTGTGGACACGGTCTGTGCACGGACTGTGCGGATGACATGACACAAGTCATTGTCCGCAGAAGTATACATGTGCCTTTAAAGGTAAAGTCAGCGACTGTAAGCTAGTAGACATTTTGTCAAATTCACCAAATATCTCACATTTTGCTAGCTTACCATTTGCTTACTTTTCACATTACATATATGCACGTGCTTGCACATTAATGCACATACACTTTGCATAATTATGCTACACATTGCAACTTGAAATGGCCTAGTTCACATCTCCTGGGTTTTCCGTTTGGCTGTGTAATTTTTAGAACGGTGTCATCCAACATTCTGTTGGATGGAGTTTCTTAACATCCAGTGTCAATAGTTGGCATACATATACTGTATGAGGAGTCTGCTTTTATGATTGGTAAATCTTGGTGAATCTCTTTTGTAGATGTGGCTTCTAAGGGTGTAATAATATATATCGATACGCCTGAGTCACTGATACTGTATTGATTCTCTAAAACACGATCAAATAAAATCTCAATTTATTTGTAAAAAGGTAAATGTTCAAAATACATTAACCTCAAAAATGGAACTCTTCTTAAACCAGATTTAGCTTAAAGCAAATTTCCATCTGCTGTCGCTGAACATGTGTTTTTTTGCAGCGCTGCCACACATTAGCATTGCTGTCAGTTTTCCCACAAATTGGAAATCGCAATATATTGCCCTGCTTACCGTATATATCTAACCATAATGACATATCGAATAGTGGCCCCTGATACGCATCGTATCGCCATATTCTTGCCAATGCACAGCCCTAGTGGCCGCACCATGTTACAGTTCCTCTCCTTGACCCTGTGAGTTCACAGTGCTCTGGTGAAGCGAGCAGCCAATGAGATCCGCAAAGAGCCTGAAAAGAAAGCAGGATCCAGAGCAGAGCAGAGGACCAGCCACCTGTCTCAGGCTCACCTGCTGGCTGGTGCCGTCAAGAAACGAAGGTGGCAAAGCACAGATGAACACAGTCGGAAACAAATCCAATATGTAACATCAGTTCATCAGATTAGCATACGAAAGATATTGAAAACTTAATATATGTATTCTGGAAGCGTGTCTGCACAGCTAAATGTTAAGGAGCAAAGAAAAGTTGTATCACAATAATCAATGCCTTCATGGCCAAGACAGTTTATCAGATGCCAGAAGCCCTTTATCACATTCAGCATTTAGTTAACAAAAGTAATACTGGTTTAATATGCCCTTTTTTTCTTTGTGGGTGGGCATCAGGGCTCTTAACAGGCTAAGAAACATTGTTGTGGATTATTATAAATCTTTTAGCATTTTATTTATTTACTATCGTTAAAATAATAATGTATATAATCTTGGCCAGGCTATGTTTGTTTAGCAATAAATAATATTTGTCAAGTTTTGATGCCATTCTAATTGTGGGTCACAGGTGATTTGGCCATTTTCACAGAGTTGTCATTTTCAGGGTTCCCACTGGTCATGGAATTTCTGGAATATCATAGAATTTCCAGTCTATTCCATATACGCAAAGTCTGGCATGTTTTTCCATTAAATATAGGTCACAGAAATTAATATTAAAATGTATTTATTTTTGTTAGGGATAAGTCAGGGAATTTGACAGTTGACTTGAAGTTGGAAGCCTGCATTATGTATGGGTCCACTGAGATATACCTGTTTTTGACACCTCTGTGAAAAGGGCCCAAAAGATAGAAAACCGCTTACTCGTACTGTGTATGATTCTTTCAGTTTGTCCCAGTCATCGGACGGCAGCAAGAGGCAGAAGGTGGACATTTCAGCTGCAACAGGAAACGGAGAGCGAGAATCAGGTCAGCTGCAGTGTGACGCCTGTTGTTGCTGTAGCAGGGTTGACTGAAGCGAGAGTTTGAGATGCTCCTTCCTTTGTGATGGCCCGGAATGGTTCACGTTTTATGCTAACATTATACCGTGTGTAGCTACAGACCAGGCAGGACGTAAAGCTACAATCTCACGTTCCTCATAGAAACACAGTATGTGACTGACTGACTACATATCATTGTTTGACTGAGCCTTTACTACTCATTCATGAAAGCCTTCTCTCTGCGATTCTTCAGGCTTTCGTTGTCTAGTTGTTACATTCCAAGAAAGATTATAATGGCGTTAGTGGTTGGTCCACTAGAAAGGATAGGTAGAACAAGTACAATTGGAGAGTAATTAATTGGCCATGTTCTGGCCTAAGTAGTTTTGGTTTTGAGTTGACCACTTACTGGGTGCCAACTTATCTAAGATGTGATTATATAATTGTCCCTACATTTAGAGATTGTGCCATGGTCCATAATATATTTCACTCATAAAACACTGATGATGAATGATGTATGATTGTCCGAGACTAGATGTCACACTGAGCACACCATGCACCAACATGCATTGCAGGCAGTTTCTACACTATATATTTACATAGAAAGCAGTTGTTTGTTGCCCTATTTAAATATATATTTTTTCCACCCCACCTATATTATTTTTAAAATAGTTTTGTTGCAGCAGCATTTAATTTGAACGGAAGCCACACTGACAGATTGTCATAACATTCTACATTTTGTAGTCAAGTGTTTGACAAGGTTTTACCTCACAGACAGAAAATGCACGTTTATGTTTATTGGATGTATTGATTAGTTTTAAATTGATGTAAGAAAATGCACCAATTACATTCTATATTCACCACGTATTTGGTCACGCCACATATTTGGCTAATTCATACATAAAGCAGGCTATATTAAGTAATTCATAAAGTAGATCCATACGTAAAGTAGACTATAGACACTGTTAATAAATACATATTTTTGTTCATGATTACCTCAAAATAAGATGTTTCCGCCACTGGGGGCAGTAGATTTGGCCATTCACGCGAGAGGCGGGCCGGAGAGCGGGATGCCGTTTCCCCGCGCGACAAGCCCTTGCCTCTGCTTCATGCCGTGAACCCTCCGGTCACAGGCCCACTTCTTACACTGCTGTGTTTTCTGTCCAGCCCAGGAGGACGAGGAAGGAGGAGGAAGAGGAGCAGCATCGGCAGGTGAAGGGGCTCGCACGCCGCCGGCCCCCCGCCGCGGCACGCTGCACCTGCCGTCGGCGGCGGTGTGTGTGGGCGTGCTGCCCGGCCTCGGGGCCTACTCTGGCAGCAGCGACTCAGAGAGCAGCTCGGACAGCGAAGGTAGCGTGGAACCTGTCCTCTCCTCGCTGGGCCACCAGGCCAGGGTCTACAGATAGACAGACAGACAGACAGACAGACAGACAGACAGACAGACAGACAGACACTCGCACGCTCCCCTGCACTATAGTTATACAAATAGTACACACACACTCCACTATAGTTATACAAATAGTACACACACTCCCTCCACTATAGTTATACAAATAGTACACACACACTCCACTATAGTTATACAAATAGTACACACACTCCCTCCACTATAGTTATACAAATAGTACACACACACTCCACTATAGTTATACAAATAGTACACACACACTCCACTATAGTTATACAAATCGTACACACACACTCCACTATAGTTATACAAATACACACACACACAGGCACTATACTGTAGTTATAAAAATGGACACATGCACGCACGCCACGTGCATACACACCCACATACATTTATTTCCCTCCGCTATATTTGTACAAATAGAACACACACCCGCTTCACTATATTCCTACAAATAAAAATAGAGCAAACTGAAGGCGAGTACTATTGTGAATATGTGGTATTGCATGTACATAGGCTATATACTGAATACACTGAAGAGCCAATGATGTGCAAGCTTTTATAGCCACACAAATAGACAAAGCTGCACATAGGGTTCTCATGTGTCATAACAAGTACACCAGTGCAATACACCTAGACGCACCATCGCGTACTCCTCCGTTAGGCCGCCGCGTTCAGACGTAACTTTTTTTTGGAAGCTGTCATTATGACCCAATGAAGCGGACCGTGTTTTTAAAAGGGCCATGGACGCTGAATTTAAAGCTGCCGCAGGTGCCTTTTTCAGTTGAGAAAAGTTTAACTTCTCAGAAGAAAACGCCCTACGTCGTCCGCTTTTTGGACAGTTGACCAATCACAAGCGGCGTAGTGATACCTGCTGTTTCCCATAACTACCGTTTCAGCTGCCTTTTTATTCTACATGAACAATGCCCAGGCTGGCGCTTTTAATCCAAAAAATAAGTTACGTCTGAACGCGGCCATACACGGTGTGTTGTGTTGCTAGCGTTTTCACAGCTGTGTTTTACTGTTGCTGTGTCACTAGTCATAATGGGACGTAAAGCTTCTGTATTTAATCACTAATATTTGAGTCATAATGTCTGGTTTTCAGTAAATCTCACAAAAAGAAGGGAATTATGTATCTGTTTGTGGTTCTGTTGTTTTCGTAATCAAACGTGACTCCACCTCCCTTCCTTCCCCCAATCACATCTCACAGTTTAGCCGAGCCAACCTATCCCGCACAGCCTAACCTGACGACATCCCGCCCCTCTCAGTCCCCCTTGTCCAAGCCACTGCGACTGCAGCTGTGCTATTGGCTGCGGGAACAGTGATTGACAGCTGTGGAGCAAGGAAGAGACTGCTTTAGACTGTCACATGACTCACACACACCCTTTAGCAATGGAGAGGGTTAAAACTGAGAATCTTTCTCCTGGTCTGATGAAACATTTTTGAATGATTTGAGTGAAAAATCACTTATCGGTAAGAGTGTGCTTATTTTGGTATGACATGTTGTTTTGTTTGTTCTGTAAATATCTGATTATAATCAGTGACAAGAATGTGTCTTTTAAAACAGATTTGTTGTGATTTGAGCTGTCCATGTGTAGGAGGAACGGTGAATAAAGAAAACCTTTTCCTTTTGCGGAGTCTGGTTTGTGTTTATGAGCAAAAGATAAGGGTTAACGACCCAGGGCATTGCCAGATGAGCAGGGATTTCAGACATTTGAGCATATTACATATGACTTTAGCTTGCCTTTCTTTCTGTACAGGGACAAATCACATTGTATGCGGTCCTGTTTAAACGGCTAGGATGAGATGTGTGTTGCAGGGTACTTGCACTAGGCTGAAATGTAATTTTATGCCTACATGAGGCCAGCACAGGTTTATCGTTTGGGGTGAAGTGAAACCAGTAAATGTCTGCAACGCTTGAAGGATGACTCATGAATTTTTAGAGATCGGAATTAAAGGTAAAAATGTGTTTACATTCTCCCTGCTTGCTGGTTAGAGGGAGGGAGCTAATTTACTGTGCTGCTCAAAATTGCCTAACAGACTGGAATTACAACAATTAAAAAGTAAACAAGGAGTGAATCATTGAAATTAACTTAAATAACCATATTCTTTCAGCGACAATGTCCCTTTGCAATGCAGATTGTACAGAGATGATTTCAACTTTCAAAACCAAAAGTAAAAAAACAACAGTGGTCTCACAAAAGCAAATTTTTATTTACACACAAACACAAAGTGTAATTTCTGCCAGTTTCACCTGAGTGGACATTTATAACTGAACGTTATAAAAATGTATAACAACACTTTGTAACAATACAAAGATGCAACTTCACTCATAGCAGTACAACCAATTACACGATTTAGCACTGCCACTGCAATCAAGGAATTAAAAACATCTTGTCAGAACAGAGAGAACATCATATAAATATACATTCGATGAATGCATTTCACCCCTTTTTACACTCATTACAGTCATATTCGAAATTACATTAAAAAAAAAATGCAATACCTATTAAAAAAAAAGAAGCGTGCATCACTTCATAAGTTTGTAAACACTGCATACGTATTGGCAACATGCAGGACGATTGCAATTCTTTTAGCAATCAGAAATCCAAGGATTTTGCAATGGTAGCTAAAAAGCAATAAAGGTTCCTCCAGGGTGATGTAGTCCTTTATAGCCCTTTCTCTCTAATAGTAGCGTAACACAAACTTGTGCCTCACTAAATGGCTACTGCAACATCACACGTATGCGTAAAGGATTCAAGGTTGTAATACTTAATTTGAATAGACTCCTGCTATCGAGCGCTAAGCTACAACTTAATAGTGCTTGTTTTGTCACTCGGCCCTTGACCCCATCCACCCAACATGTCATATTTTTGCCTGACATAACACCAAGGCTTTTCTGTATCACACGTCATCAACAATCACAAAACACACATGCATGAAGCTGCAGGGGGTCTAGATCCTATAGGTCATGGTAGATCATAACAAGATGGGGATCCTGTCCACATAGAATCAAAAGATAAATATATAAATATGTTTCCCGTAATGAAATCATGTTGAGACATGCATGAAGCTTTACATGTCATATTTCCACATTTCAGAAGTTCTGAGGAACTGCAGAACACATTCATCCTGGTGGAATATGTCTGCAGACCAAAATATTTTACTAGTGAAATGTCTGTAGTGGTGTACTGAATATTTATGTCTTTTGATTTGTCCCCACAAATTATATATATTTTTTTACATTGACAGCCGATGTAAAAGATTTCCACTGCATATTGCGATTGCCATGACGACAAGATTTTGCTCAAATATTATACAGCACATGACTATAATCTTCATGGCCCCTCACTCTGGTGCTGGGTTGCTAGGTGATAGATTCCGCTGTTTAAAGTACTGGGTGACTTGCTGGGGTAACTCGGCTAACACGGACTTAGCTAGTGTCTCCTTTGGTGCCTACAGACGCACACACGCACACACACACACACGCATGCACGCACACACACACACACACTCGCACACGTACAGAGAAAGAGAAACAGGTGAGTATTTTTGGCAAAGATTACATTTGCAGTTACATATTACACATGAAAGCCCCTCTGTTGCGATCATGCTTCCATTTGTAGCGGATTAATTCTTCTTAGCAGCATTCCAGTGTTTATGAACAGCTTTTTATTTTTTTAATGCAGTTCTGGAAGCTGGAGAAAGCTGCAAACCTTCCTCTGTTCACCTCTTGGTCTATAATGTTGTCATGGCAGCAGCAGGCTTGTGTGCGATGATGACAGGCACGAGAATAAGCGCATGCTGATCACAGCGGCATCATCATCACCATAGTCTCACAGAGCCTGACTTTAGTTGTGCAACTGCGTCTCACACACACTCACACTCGTCTACCTGACAGGAGATGTATTTTGAGTGACATGCATGACGACGTTACAAATGGCCATTGTACTTATACTGAGGATTCAGTTGGGAGACTCATGGCACAAGTCTAGCTGTTTGCTAGGTTTGTATATTTAAATAAGTAGGCTTACATAAAGACTGTAGCACGCACTGGCCAGGAATTACCTATAGCCAGATCAAAGATTGTATAATTATACGGAGTAATGTATTGTAATGCATTTCAATGCAGCAAAAATGTTATGCTTTTCTTAAGTGGACATGTCACCAACGGCATTGTGCTGTGGAGGCTGACGTTTGCAGGGCCCAGACGGCTAAATCTATAATGCATGGCTTAAAACAAAGAAAACGTGTGTAATATTATACAATAAAAAAATTATGTTTTAGTGCCATTTTAGGTTTTATGGTGAGGATTATCACAATATCGCCTATCACAATTATTTTATATATCGCATTTATATACAGTATATATAATATTTCCTATCGTCCCATGCATAGTGCTAAGGGAAAGAAGCAGCTGAGACTACGTTATCATCACAATATTCCCACCTTCTTAAAATGACGGTAGTTTGTGACATGTCAATGTACATTAGGTACCCACTCGCATATCGTCACCCTCCTAAAATAACGTCCATAATAACTTTTGCATAAATCATCTCCTCATGATGCTGGACACCTCTGTTAAAATGGCCTACATCCTCAGTTGAACAGATCCTACGATTCTACCCCTGTAGTATAATGGCCCATGGCAAAATTTGGTTTAGTTGTATGTGTTTACTGAAGTACCTGACAAAAATAAAACAAAATGACATAGGCCCTCGTTTTAGGTGACAATATAAATGTGCGCACACACCATCGCAATATTAAAGAAATTAACAAAAAAAACATAATGTTTAATACTGATGTCTGTCCCATACACATCCACCCCCATCCCCCCCTCTTAGCCTCCGTTACCCCGTCAGCCCACTAGCACTCACATTACGGAAGTCCCTGAAAGGAACAAACTGCACAATGTCCCGAACCGCCTCCTCCCCAGTGTTGGACCGCAGGACGCTGGCGTCGCCGTCCAGGAACTCCATGGCAGCGAAGTCGGCGTTGCCCACGCCGATGATGATGATGGACATGGGAAGCTTAGCTGCCTGCACGATGGCGTGACGCGTTTCATCCATGTCGCTGATCACACCGTCCGTTATGATGAGGAGGGTGAAGTATTGCTGCAGAGATGGGATGGCAGATAGAGAGAGAGAGAAAGATAGATTAGCAGTTAGGGTTAGGCTTTCTTGCTCAAGGTCAATAGACCTTTCCAACAGCGTTGTACAGAGAGGCATCGACTTCATTAGTCAAGGATGCAGGCTTACACTACCGTATTCACGACATGAGATCAAACACTGGCTGAGATTCATATCATGGCCGTTACACAATAAGCAATTAACAAGCTACAGCAGCTATGTACGTACGTAGCCAATGAACGGTACTAAATTCACCTTTATCATATTTTTCACTATTTTACTGTACCTTCAAGCCAATTATGTTTATTGATGTTGTCATGTTGTTGTCATGCCAGCTCCCACAGGCGTTTAATCCCCTATAATTTAAGTTTAGAAAACTGTCAAGTCAAGTTTATTTATATAGCCCTTAATCACATTGCAGTCTCAAAGGGCTGTACAGCCTACATTTCACATGGAAACAAACAACACCCCCTTAACCTGCTCCTCCCCCCGGGCAAGGACAAACTTCCATTAAAAAACCCATAGGGATAAAAAAGGAAAGAAACCTTGGGAAGGGACCACAGAGGGAGGAATCCACCCCTCCAGGACGGTTAAGATGTAATAGATGATGATAGGCAAAAAAGATTAGCAATAATACTTTGAATAATACGTTTCGCATTGTGCAATACATAACAACTAACACATCAGATAAACTAAGCATTTGTTTGTTAGTTAATTAAGAGTCTGTCTGGTCTGTCAATTGTAGCATTAACAGACCCCACAGGAATCCCAGGTCCGAGGAAGTGTGAAAAGAAGACGATAAGCTCCGTGATGTACTGTACACTGTAGTCTAGCACGGTATCTTGATGAAATGGTACGTTCCCGAAGTGCATCTTATGACAAATTTATAAGGGTGCACAAGCATTTATTTAGCGTTATAGTGCTCTGTGAAAACGGATGCTGAATGTTAATTTACCTCACGGTGACCTACTATAAACTGTACAGTAATCTTCTGGTGTGTGACCTGTGAGAATAATAACCATTCAATTACCATGTTCGGTACTGTAGATTCCCATTCAATACAGCTACGTGGTAAAACAGGAATACAGTACACGCATTACTGTATCGTTATGCAAGACTAGTGTAAACTAGTGTGAAAAGGGATTATCTATTCTGTTTTTACACAATACAAGATTTTGATTAATTTGTTAGTACCGGTACTGTAGACTGACCAATAAATGCTAACAATTAGCTTTGTTTGTGGGACATCAGGCGTGGAAAACAGGTACTCTGATTGTTTATTATTGATGTGTGATTGACAGGTCAGAAAGGTCTATACCGGTATGGGTTTGAAAAGTGTGCAATGTTCCTGTGGAAGATGTGGTGCCACTACTGCTACCTACTGTCTACATGGTCTATTACCACCGCCTAATGTCTAGAGTGCATGCGCTTTTTAACAAAGTCGGTCAGTCAGTCAGTCAGTCAGTCAGTCAGTCAGTAAGAGACATTTGCTCATATTGGCCGATCCCGTTACACGCGGCCTGGCAAAAAGTGAGATACTGTAATAAAGACAGATAACCCAGGAATAAAGAAGTCAAAGGGAGATTACTAGACACAGAATAGCTGCACCACAGCTCAGCCGCAGACTTACAGTGCAGTCTCCAATACATGAATATGATACGATAGATAGATAATTAAAGATACATCACTTCTTGAGAAAGAAGAAGGGGTTTGGGACACAAACTGCAAGCAGTGAGGGAGGATTATGTAAAACAAATTAAAATGTCATCCTAAAGTTCATGTATCTGATCCCAAGTGAGAAAAAGCAAGCAGAGAGAGGAGAAATTGCATACTGGAAGCGATGGCAACATAAAAGTGGGGACATTTGTAATTGAAGAGGGAGAGGGAAGTATTTTGCTTTGTACAACGACAGAATCAGCACACACTTCAACAGTGATCATGCACGCCTGTAGCGAAGAAGCGCTTTAAAAATCCCAGAATGTGTAGTGATGCATATATGTGGTGGTGGTGGCGGCTTTTACCAACAGCTGTAGGAAACAGATCATGGAGGCAGAACAGGGGTGAAACAGAGAGGACACGGAGAATGAAAATGTCCTAACAGCAGGCAGCAACGATCGGCAAGCTGAGACTGAAATGAAATGTTGGAGAAAGCTGAAGCTAAAGGCTACACTTTATTCTCCAGCGGAAAACACTCCCGAAGTGAAAACGGTGGGTGGTATTTTGGATTAAAGGTCAAATATGGCAGAGAAAGGCAGTAGATGATTCAGGTGAAATAAGTGGGCAGAAATAGACACACAAGATGTATTCCACTGATACTCTTGGTGGTTCTACATTGGTTTATGTGTGGTATAGTATGTTTAATGCTCAATAACCATTGACTTTTTAACTTAATAATCAAAGACGGAGGAGGAATGAACCTTGAGACATGTTCAATAACATTACACAACATGTAAAAAGGTTGCCTAATTGCTGTGCAAAGACGATATAACAAAGTGCAGATACTTTACAGATACAGAAAAGGCAGACTACCCTGCTTCCCCCAACACACACACACACACACATATTACATTATTGCCAATAAAAATGTAAAAAAAGTGAGGAAATAAAACATGTTCCTCTTTTCCTCCTTATTTCTGAGCAAAATAAAATTGTCCACGTTGAACCCCAACCCCACATTTCAACACACACACACACACACACACACACACACCAGGGGTCTCTGAAGCCTTTAATGGATGCCAGAGATCATTAGTGAATCACTGTAGCACTGGTTAACAGGGAGGCTACATAGGACACACACGCACACAAACACGCACACAAACTCGCACACAAACACGCACACACACACGCACACGCACGCGCACACGCACGCACACACGCACGCACACGCAGACCCAGGTCCTCTCATTATCTGAGGAACAACAGAAGTCAACAGAAAGAAGCCGTGCCACCAGACACAGCCAGACGACAATCATCAATGAACACTCCCCTGCACACACACACAGGTCCACCAGTACCCCACAACGCAGTCTCTCTATGCTAATGCGCCTACTGTCACTCTGTCACATTGTATCGTCCGTTAACGCTTCCCGTTTGAACTATACGTAGGCTAGAATAATAAAACCACCCCCCCCGTCCCCCCCCCCCCCGTCCCCTTCCTCCCCGACCCCGAACACAGAATACTTTGTCTATTTCAATCTTGTGGTTATTCTCTGCAGGGTGACATGGTGCAATTAGGGACAAAAAGCACCGTGGGAGCGTGGTGATACCCAGCCATTATCCTCTCCGCACCCTCTTGGCACATACAGTACAGGCAGACTAGAGGCCATATTGGACGGATCGCACAGTTAAAAACCGTAACTGGCCAAGGAGAATGCTCTAGCCACCCATATCCACAGGGAATGGGGGTCCCTAACCCTAGAAACCCCTATGGCCTTGCGCTTCCCCTCTGGAACATTACATTTACGTTTGTACTGTTACAGCATTTAACAGACACACGTAGTACATTTACAATGAGCACATTTGTCAATAGCTGAATATCGGCAGCACCTTACGTATTGAGCTACAAGTACACATACATAACATGTATACATGCACCAAACCATACTTAATATGATGTTACTACACCCCCCACACCCCCGCCCACACACACACACGCTTGCTGCAGTCTCCATTCTGCTTTTTTCCCCAGAAGCAGATTACCTAGAAGATAAGTAAGTACCACACCATGTCCATATGGTGTTACACTGGCACTACCCACATGTGTCAGGCTCCGCCCCTGGTTCAGCGAGTGGCAGCACAGCTTGACGGCGGCCCTGTCGCTGAAATGAGCGACAGGGCCGCAAGGCGACTATGTTTAAGTCACCAGCTGGCACGCCTCGCTCTGTTACGGTACGCGCTGCTTTGGGCAACGTTACCAAACAACCAGGCTCCCAGCACAAGCCTTTCTATCCACAGAGAGCGGCCGCACGCACTTCATCTTCAAGAGATTTACATTTGCGAAGAATACAACTGAACTGATGTTTCTAATTAATAATTATGTTCAACTGAAAAAGTAGTGGTTCATAGCTCTGTGTGTATTATAACAGATAAGCCATGGCAAAATAATATACAATTGAAATACAATTGAATTGTTAAAAGCCAGTTAAATAATTGTATTATGTGTAATTATATTAAACATAATATGGCTTTAATATACCAGCCAACCCAATAATTTATTTTTATGTTTCTGAACTGTTATTTAATTAAACCATGAGAATCAGTTGACGGCTGACACTAACTTCAAACTTCCAATTTCTACTACTCTTCAACCGTGGCCTTGTATAGAGTGATACCAGAGAGAATGGAATTTAACAACGAGGGTTCACCTTTTATGCAGACCAGCATTACATGCAAGTCAATGGGGAGGTCAATGGATTTCACCATACTATTGCCCATTATTTCTCTCCTGGGGCTTTCATGGGTATTTTGAGTATATAACATTCATTCCTAAGTACCTACGATAAATCTGTGGTCACAAGGGTATTTCTGCAGTGAAATGTTTTTTGGTACATTTACTTTGTTTCAGGCCATGCATGGTAGATTTAGCTGTCAGCCTCCACAGCACCATGCCATTAGTGACACTCCCTTTAAAAGGCAGGGTCAGTCATTCGTGCTAACTTGGAGCTCAAATCAAAACAGTATCGCTCCACGGTCATCTGCGGCGCCGGATCACACAATGAAACGCATTGTTAAGCAAAGCGTCGTACTATGGCTTTGTTGATACAAGCGTTGTTCGCCACTTTGTTTATGTTACTATTTACGGAGCCAGGGATGTGTAGAAGTATCCAATTATTTTTTCAACACGCACAGAGAACGGTTAGCGAAATGTGAGGAGATATTTCTTGAATTTTACAAAAAGTATATTAGCTTACATGTACTGAAACTTGCAATAGCTGACTATACCCGAGACCAGAAGCGTTCCATTTTATGCATCCACTGAAATGCAACACCATGCTCCATCTTGTTATTATTCCAATATCTTTGGTAATACAGCCAATACATTTAAGACAACCAGGGGGAAGGTGGGGGAGAGAGAGGGGGGGAAATGTGTCAACTTACCGCTGCTCTCTCCTGCTGGAGGGCCTGGTTAGCAAAGCGTGCCACGTGGTTGATGATGGGAGCAAAGTTAGTGGGGCCATAGAAGCGAATGTGAGGCAGGCAAGCAGAATAGGCCTGCGCTATGCCCTCCACGCCTAGACACAGTCACGTGGGAGAAAGTCAAATAAACATTTTTTACTGTGCTTTTATTTGTATAGCTCTAGGGATTCAACAAACACAATTTCTTATTCAAGATTAAGTTCGATTTTCCCCTAGGTTTAGTCTGGATTTAATTGAATGCGAAGACATGTGTGGAGTTCATTTCTAGCAGATTCCCTCCCATTTTTCGTGACTGTAAGCATTTTTTGTTTGGATTCTCTTTGGTGTGTCAAGAGTTATGTGTTGGCACGTATATACAGTATGTGTACGAACCAATGTGCGTTCGTGTTTTCTAGAACATACAGTAGTTTAAATGTACAGCTTTCAAAGTGTCATAAGTGCCAAGTGGCCAAATTGTAAACGTAAATATCAGTACTGAACAAAATGCACTGTAATATTGCCTTCACATTTTTTTTAGGTTAGGTGCTGAGCTTAGCCAGCTCCTCTGTTTCTTCCCCATACAGACCTGCGGAGGTAGAGATTACGGTGTGCTTATTAAATTCAAAGTGCATTTGGGCGTGCGGATAACAGCATGTGTTTTGGCACTGGCAGCTCTTCAGAGGCGGGCTGGTGAAGGAATCCATTTATTAGGCATCTGCCTCCAAATCCAATTGCTTGTCAGACTCCAATTTATCTATTGTACAAAATGTCTTTGCAGTTGGGCTGTGTGCTGCGTTCAGAAGTCACGCTGTAGGGGCTTGTTCATTAATAACACGTAATGTGGGTTGCACACCGGTGCACTGTATGTTACTGGGACAAGGTGTAAGGCAAGAGCAACAGTTGGTTCACAGAGGAAACAAGTGAAACATGCAAATATGTTTCTGCAGGGTTTTACTAAAGGGTAATAAGACCCTTGGTTGCTTGTAAAAGTGGCCAGACTGAACTACACGTAGCGTATACAGTTTAACTTACTTACTTCATTTAAGAAAGATGTTTTTATTGTATGTGTATTTTATATTTGCGTATAGCTCAAAATGGCTTAATTAAATATGTTGGTTTCATTTGAAACCCAGAGCCCAACCAACATCTCAGTGCTGATTGTATGATATTATTCTCCACTCCTCTCAAAGCACTGATATGCTCACATCTTCTAAGCAACAGAGAATGGTGTGTGGACAGAGATAATGGAACAACAGAGGGGTTCCATTGAAATGAATTACGGTGCTCTGTCTGGTTATTATTCCAATATCTTTGGCGGAGAGGTGAAATAGGGACAGCAGTCTACTCACCTGAACAGAACGGATTGGTAGGGTTGAAGTTGATGGCAAATTCGTGTGACACCTAAGTAAAGAAGCACACATACGGAACCAGCAGCTTAGTCTTACCGTATCTTGTCATCATGTCTGTATTTAATCCTCCATTTGACACATTCAGAGTTAAATATAATGAAATATTGTACTGAACCTCATCACATCTCATAAAGCTTACATTATTCTGAAACACTACTGCAATGACAAATGAATGGTACATTTTTGACATTTCAGCGATGCTACATTTTATTATACGCTTTATGTTTATATATTTTTTTCTACACAATATACTGCTGATGTTATGCTGCGTTTTGGTGACGACTATGGCGTGCGTTGTGTAAATCATGGGGCCTTTCATTCTCTCTCTCTTCCCTCCTGTCTTTCATTCTTATCATCCGGTTTGATGGGCTCCCATCATCATCTCCTCTTCCTCGCGTCATCAGATCCTCTTCCTCGCTCTCGTAAAACCTATATACTTCTCTGCTGGCAGGGGTTTCTCTGTATCACGCCCCCTCCCTGTTCAACTTTAGTACTTTAGTTGTGTTTCTCTCTCCATCCGTCTCCTATGTCCTTTCATCAGTTCAGCGCCATGGCAACACAGATGGGTTGACAGTTGCATAACAATGTGAATATGCACGCAGCCATGCACATGATATGTACACACGTGCACACACACATACATACACGCACACACGCGCACGCGCACACATGCATGCACATACACACACACACACACGCACACAGACGCACGCACACGCACATGCACGCACATACACACATAGGCACATGCAAATACACAAACGTCTTTCACCCACATTCACCTTACTGACTCTCTCATGCCTGTGCACACAAACACACACACACGAACGCACGCACACATGCACACACATGCACACATACCTTCCAGTCGGGTGGGAGCTGGGCTCCAAATCCCAGCGCAGGAAACATTTTGTCGCTGTGGAAACCATGGCAACAGATTGGTTTGTTAGTTAAAACAGTTTTTCATGCAACAATCTGGATTTAGACAGAAGTGGAACCCTTGTTACTGGACATTACATTATTCATGATTACATTATATTATTATATATTGTATGACATTTAGGAACGAAAAAAATCAAATCAACTGAAGCAATTCATTTTTATTGTATTTTTATTTTATTTTATTGTCATTGCTTTTGGTTCTGTGTGGTTCATTGCTGAATGCTTGTCGTTATATTGTTCTGTGTTTGATGTCTTCCTTGTGTACAGTGTGTGAGCGTGTAAAATGAATGGGCTTTCAGAAGAGGTCTCTATCTGGGATTCAGACCGTTTTATTTTCCTGTATTACCGAGATTCATGCTGCATTCACGCGGACCACGGCCAACGGCAGATGGCACACCGATAGACTGCAAACACATTCTAGACGGCACAGCAAAAACGTCAATTACAATATTACTATTACAATTATTTAGGGGCAAATGTTTATGTAGTTATTGTATTGTATCGAGTATTCTAGTGTCGTTGCACCAAAAGTAATAGCTTCTCGTTGTCAATGTTTTCGCCGTGTGTAAGGGAGCAACGAACATCCGGTTGTAAATGTCGTTGTGGAGGACGGCAAAAAGTTTAAATATTTTAACTTTGGACGGCATGCCGTTTGCCGTTGGCGGCAATTTCTTTACATTAAACTAATGTTGCCATCCTGCTCTCAACCACTAACATGATATCCGGTTCAAACGTCTAGTAACACCCCCTGTTTCACATGATACTCCCGGATGTACATGAGCTTGTCTGAATCAATGTGTACAGAAGTTAGGCACCCACTCGATTCCTCTTTACCCCATTTCAAGCTCTTCATGTATGCCTGAAAGATAGTGTTACTCTTTTTATCAAAATGCCATATAGTATAGACATTGTGTACCCACGATATTAGCCTTTTTAACCGCATTCCACTGGTGTTCCCATGTAGTCACAAGGTTTAAGTTATACCTTGAACGGTTGGCCGTCTGCCGAGCTCCATTCACAGCATCATCATTCTCAGAGATACATCTATCACGGTTTAGTGCAGGTTGTCACGGCCACATCCTAGCTACTTAGTTTGTTTCTGTTCTGTTAACTGTTCCAGGGAGCCAAGGAAGAGCCCCAGTGATTGCAGATTTGTTCCACCTGTAGACCAGCTACATAAAAAGCTCCCGGTCTACAATCTTGTCCTCTGGCTGGGGGAGAGCGGCATCTTATCTGTTATTGTATCATTTGGAGGGGAACCTGGTGCTTTTGGTTTTCGCTGCTTCGTTTAATAGTTTTGGTAGTTTAAGGGAGACTACAGACTCAGACGGCCCATTACATGGTTGGCTCTGTGGTTTCCCCTTTGTTTGATTATTTATGCCAGGTCTCCTTCTTATCAGTTGTATTTCACCTTGGTTAAAACATATTCTATGGCTCTCTCTTCTGGGTTTGTAGTTTTATGTTATTCTTCAGCACCAGTTAGCTATTGCTAAAAGGGTGAGGTCGTAACAAGGTACACTCACGTGTCGTAGTCCTGTATGATTTGCCCTACAGCCAAGATGGCTGCCAGATACTCATTGCTGCCCAGCGGGTTAATGTAGTGGAGAGAAGATGGTTCGCGAGGGTTCCCATTGGATGCAGTGAAGTCTATACCAACCTAATGGGATCAAGGGAATAGATTCAAACCTCCATTAATCCATAAATTAGTCAGCCGAATGGCACAAGGGTACATTAACAAGCAAGCCCATCCGCAAAGCTGTACAGTATAAAAATAAAAAAATTTAAATAAAAAGTTATATAATTTAATCTCATCCTTAAGAATTTAATGTATTCTTATACAATGGAGTTGATAGGGAATGTATTTATTTATATTTTTTTGACCTGCTTACTGGCAGTTAGACTACATCAGATCAGTGGTGGAGAAAAAAAACATTATGGAACTGGAAAATAAAATAACTGGTCGCCTTCACACCATGGCAAGAGTTCAAGAACAAACTTATACATTGCAGATAGATGCGGCAAACTGCAGACCTTGAGTGTGGTCTCTTTCAAGATTGAATACATATGCAGTCTTGTTTTGTAAACCTCTGCATGTGTGAAATGATCTCCGTGTAAGTCATCTTTTTCATTGAAATAAGTGTGTGCATGTACAGTATGTGTGAGAGAGAAATACAGAAATAGAAATGAGAGAGAGAGAAAAATACTGAGACAGAATGAGAGAGAGAGAGAGAGAGAGTAATTCATACCATAGTCTACTGCAGACGGTATCGGTTAAGAAATTATATTTAGGCATTTGAAATACTATACTTGAAAATCACAAAACAATAAAGCTACACTCTACACGAGCTACACTCTGCACGCACGCTCGCACGCACCAACCCATATCATAAAGAATATCATGGCATGTGAATGGAGAAATTTTTCATAACAACTCAACAAGCAACCCCCCACCCCTCCTCCATTCCCGTGTCATATTCCTCTCTTGTTCGGTTTCTGGCGTCGGTGATAGAAGCTGTAAAGCTGACACCGTGTGATGTTTACAGCAGGCAGAGGGAAAGGCGCAAACAAGGGTTAAAGGGGAGCGGGATGAATAACCAGAGCAGGAGTGACAGAGAGTGGGATGAACAGTGACAGAATTGGGGTGTTGCGGTGTTGGGCCTGGAGTCATAAATGACTAATTTGGGTTCTCAAACTGTGGACCGTCTCAAGGTGTTTCTGGGGGGGTTACGAGATAAACAGTTTAAAAATGTAAATGCAATTTTAAGAAATTGAGGATTGTAGTGTTAGTGGTAGTATTAATGTCTTTTAATGCAATGTGCTACATTTTGAATTGCTTGTGACGTATATATTCCCAATGCACACATCCCTTAGAGTGATATTTAGCTTAAAATTGGTTTCTTACTCATGATAGTGCATGTGACAGTGACATAATTCTGTTTCTATGTTATTCATAACCCCAGGTAGTAAATGCTACCACATTAATCACACAAAATCACATAAAATCACATAAAACCAAATACCTCCTTACACACACTGATAGACACACAAAGCTGAAGACAATTGTGTAATTCAAATCACTTGCATCAGATAAAGTGTACCTGTACCCCAGCTCTGAGCCTGACTCCACCTTTAAAGTGTAACTGCACCCCAGCTCTGAGCCTGACTCCACCTTTAAAGTG
>JAODLL010031642.1:5131-15680 GCA_026546735.1 Forbesichthys agassizii | reverse complement strand
TTCTACATAGTTTGTTTTTAGGAATATTCTATAAACAATTAAGTCAATGACTTGTTAATGCATCTTGTGAATAAGTCTAAGAGAAGGAGTGTATTTCTACATAGTTTGTTTTTAGGAATATTCTATAAACAATTAAGTCAATGACTTGTTAATGCATCTTGTGAATAAGTCCAGAGCCTTGTTGTTCTTGCCAAACCGTGTTTAATCTGGGTTCATTTTGCTTATTTGTTCTGCCCAACCTCTCATCACTTAAGACCCATGTTTATTTGTTTTACAAAGTATTGAGACAAACTGGGAAACAACATTCCTCTTAGATTTTTTATTTTATTTTCCCTCTCAACCTCTCTCTCTCTCTCTCTCTCTCTCTCTCGCTCTCTTTCTCTCTCTCTCTCTCTCTTCTCTCTCTGTTTCATTTTATTTTCTCTTTCTCTGCCTCCCTAATGGAATAGTTATCTATTTGATTTGCCTCTCTCCATCTAATTTGTCTCTCTCTCTTTGTCTCTCCACCCCTGGCTAATCATCTCTTACATTTTTTGCCTTGTCTTATTCTATAATAAATGTATTTCATGTAAAAACCAACATGTTATGTAATTTTGTAATTATGCTAAATGTGTGTTGTTACTAAGAGGGAATCCCCGCCCCCCTTTACATATGTTGGCCCTAGCAGTACACCCAGACAAGGCAGATGATTTTTCTGATAAAACTTCTTAGAGTGCTTGCTGGGCATGTACACACATTGTTGACTCTCCTTTAGTGTAGCATATCTTTCTGATTGTTTTTTATGATTTGGGACATCACCAACTGCAACAGTAATTGTATCATAAGATCACCTTCCTTCAGCCTGAGAGGTCCAAGGCAGTTATGTAAACCACCCACCTGGGTTCAATAACTGCAGTGTGGGTTTGATGAGAAAAACAGGCTATCCCATGGAGACTAAATGGCAAATCTTGAACTATTTTAATAAATGTAATCAGCCTTCATTCTCACCAAACTGCTACCTAAAGTGGCTATATAGACCAGCCTTAGAGTGTTATTGTTACACAGTAAATATATTGGAAGATTCTCTTTTTGCTGTATGTGGAACAATTTTACATTTTCTGCAATCAAACATTGTCCCCTGTATAAGTCTATATAGACTTTTGACATTTTTGTGCGGTCTGGTGACAGACTGTATTTTGTTGACTAAATCAAAGGTTTAGCACCACAAATGAACAGAATGAAAGTCCTGTTTCTGAAAGCAAATATAAGTTCTGCTCTTGACAAGTTTATAATACATGCAGGCTTCT
This sequence comes from Forbesichthys agassizii, assembly GCA_026546735.1. Taxonomy (NCBI): domain Eukaryota; kingdom Metazoa; phylum Chordata; class Actinopteri; order Percopsiformes; family Amblyopsidae; genus Forbesichthys; species Forbesichthys agassizii. The sequence continues at coordinate 14,394 of JAODLL010031642.1, read as the reverse complement.
CACTGATGCAGTCTAAACGGTGAGAAGGTTATCCTTCACTTGTATTGTAATGATCAAGCTTCAGGTAAATAACACAGGGCAATAAAAAGGTGAATAATTTATATGTGTGTGTCTGCGTGTGCATGTGCGTGCGTGTGTGTGTGTGTGTGTGCCTGAGAAAGAAGGTGAGTGTGAGTATTTGCCTGCAGCCTGGCTTATAGTCTCATTGTTAGCCTTTCCCCACAGTGCTGTTTAATAGCTGGCATGATTTCACCAGTCTCAGCTCAGAAATAAAAACTATTAAAGCTAGTGTTGCTTTGCTGACAAGCTATGTATGTGCGACGCTCACCATCTAAGCCCTCACTTGCTAATAGATTCACTTTCAGCAATTTTGCCATATATAAATGTCCTAATGTAGCATTTGTGGAATGCCTGCAGTCTAGCAGCCTTCAATGTTTCTTGAGTTATGTTCGTCTATAGTCTATAGCTATCATAAGAACATTGTCTAATATATATGAATTGTCTACATTTCTAGCTAAAACAAACATGACCATGGGTCATCTTACCTTTCCAATGCAAATACTTTATTTGTAATATTTTATGAATTCTATTGCAAATTAACTTCCGTACTTACAGTATGCATGTGTTGGCCATTGGACAGACACAAACACAGTAAAAAAAAAGGTACAGATAATAAAAAGTGTAGAAGAGATGATATCTAAGCAATATGAATATGTGAGGCAATTCTGCAATTCTGTGCAGTGACAAAATACCTCTGAAGACAGTGTAATCCCTTAGGACTGTTTTGGTGTCTACTTAACTCGAAATACTCCACCAAAGACATGAAAAAGACATTGTTCAGACAGTCCCCAGGCTGAAGCAGATATTCCTAAATGTATTTGTGTCTGTAAATCCTAAGCTCTGATCACTTTCTCTGCCAAAATGATCTCTGCTCATATTTCACATCACTGAGATGAAGAAACACTTCTGCTGGAACAGACATTTAACAACGCATACAGTTGTGCGTTTAGACACTTTCTTATGATTGGTGTCTTTATTTTCTAGCTACTGTAAATTCATAGTTATCATGATATATCATGACTGTTGGATGGAAATGAGCTGATGTTTTGTTGAAACCAAGGGTAGAACAGATAATTGTCTGTTAAATCAATAGTTACATTTGATTGTTGTCATATTAGGAAATAAGTTAGATGTATTTTGCATTACTGTAAGCAGACTATATTAGGTAGACAAATGTGTCTCAAGGCATAAACTGGATTTGCTTTAGTAGTGTTTTTAATGTGTTTCGATTAAAGATAGGTCAAGTTTGAAATGTTTTACAGCACCCTTTTCAGTCTTATGCTTTCACTTTTGGATTTTTTCACTATTGATTTTTAAATTGTTTTAATTTGATTGTTTATATCATTGCGTAATATGTTATGTTTTCAGTGGAATGTTTTAACTACTGTACATGACATTGTATTGGTGTAAGATGCCTTCTGGAATACAGCTTGAACTTTTCAAGTGTGCCTATCTTTCCATTGTTTCATTCATATATCTTTATATAGTATGAAGAAAACATTTCACACATGATTATGTTATACACCCATCTTGCATCAACCTGTTTTTTTTCTGTTTTTTGTCGAGACATGTTAAAATGTAATTACTTGAAATCATAGCCTATACTGAAATATAACTGAAACTATGTAATTTTATGATTTCAGGTAAATACATTTTAACATGTCTTGATTGTATATATATATTATTTATCTACAACCAGGAGCAAATACTTGCACTGAGATTGCATGCTCATATAGCTAAAAATAAACCTTTGGTAACTCCGTAGCCTTGCCATAACAGTCAATGACCGAAGTCTTCATCCTAAAACGCCAAGAGCTTTCTAACGCTTTGAAAATTGACGAGAAAGACCATTGACCAAGCTGCAGTTTTTGATGAGTTGGGAAAGAGAACGTGTTGATTAATATGCAATGCTTTATCTTTCTAGTCTCAAACATAACTAAGTAGGCTTTGGTGAGACCACTATCATGATACATACATAGAATCATGGCTTAGCTTACAGATGTTGGTTACTTTGCTTCATAGTTTGATTGACCACTGGCTTGTTAGTATGGCAATGTGAGATTTGAAGTCCGGTGATGAGAAACACAAAGTGACTTACTTTAACTGGATGACCAAAATGAGTGCCAGAAAGTTAATTCAGCTTTAATAACATGACAGAGATTTGGAAATCCAAATGAGTTACAAACCCTATACTGCTAAGACTGACCCTTTAAATGTAATTTCTGAGCTAAATACTAAGATGTTTTGAAACCTGCCCCACTCATCTTTTTCTGTTTCTGATTATTGTATCTTTCTTTCTAGCCCCAGCAGAACCATTGCTGTGTAAATTTGCTGATGGTGGACAGAAGAAGAGACAGACCCAAATCAAGTACCCTCAAAATGGCCGATCATGGACACGGGAAGGAGAGGTGTAGTGTGAACAGCCAACATGATTAAAATATTGTATTAAAGTCAAAAAAGCTTTAAACCATTAGGTTCACAAAATGTCTTTTTTACTTTTCGGATAAAGACAAACCAGAGCTGGGGTGAAGTTACATTTTATGTTGCTGCAGTGCACATGCCCTATACAATGCTTACAATAAAATAGGCAATAAACACCGATTTGCCTTTCCCTTGAATCCAATTCCCCTTTCCATGTTGTCATAATGAGAATTGCTAATCTAGCACTAGGCTGACAGAAAGCAAACAGACTGTTTTAGTGCCACATTTATCAATGAATATACTGTAGAACAAACATAGGTGAATAACAAGGTTACCACCCACACACGCACTTTTCAAAGTTTCCCAATGCACACAGTGGTTGGGAAATAGCCGGGTGGTGAGGTGAAATGAAATGGAACCTTACTGCAACAGCAGCAAGCTGAAACAACAACAGGCCACAACAATGCCAACATGCCAACACCTCAGAAACCAAACATTTGTCTGGTTCCCACTACTGGGTCACAAAGGTCCAGTACTAGACACAGTTCATTCATTATCACAGGCCGTATGCTCCGGGCGTTTCTCCGCCATGTTGTTTCCAGCAGAGGGAATTTGTTAACTGGGCCTTAGATACAAATAAATGAACAGTGCTTTTACTATGGCGGTTTAAGCATTTGTCATTTGCCCTGGCCCTGACAAGCCCCACTTGGCCTCGTGGTGGAGAGGCAGCCCCCTCGGTGTTTGTGTGTGGGAGCCAGGTTTCCAGTCTGACTGATTGAGACATCTGGCCACGGAGGTGCATGGAGACGCCTCGATGCCTCCTCTCACTCTTGTCTGCAGTCAGGTGGCTCTAATCTCCCAGAACCCCCATCTCCTTAATGGGCCTGGCCTTGGGACAGTGGCACACACTGTGTGAGTGCTGTACAAACATGCACACATGCAGGCCAACACATACATGTGTGCACACGTTGGCCAAACACACATTCATACAGACACATTGTCGTATAGACAAACGGGATATTCCACAAACAGCACACACACTTGACTCAAAGCCACGTGGATTCACACAGAAACACCCAAGCATACAAAGTGCAGACGCACCAAAACACATGCAATACATTTGGCATTACAAGGGGATTGTTGTTTTGTTTTTGCCAAAAAAAGGCTTGTTTAGAATATCTACACCAAGCTCTGTGTTTACACTATCTCTCTCTATGCAGTTTAGTTGAGGCCCTTTTTGCCCTAAATGCAATAGAAATAAATATCATGAAATGTGAAATATTCTCAAACATATTTTACCAATGTTTTTGTATAGGACTGTCATAGTAGACCCTTAAAAGCATAAAACCCTCTCAGATTAATTCATAGTCATGGTGGCTGCACTTGATGTTGGGTCATGGCCAAGCCAGCTCCCTTGTGCACATCAGCAAAAAAAAAAGGTCCCTAAAATTGCCCTGTCGGGTAGTTTTTCTGTATTTACAAGGTTTTCTTGTAAGCCTGTCGTGTGCAGTTATTAATGGTGGATGCTACAAACCAGGCAGCTCAATCTCAAACATCATACAGCATCATATGGCACGGTTGGGAGGCTTGTTTTTACATTCAATTACGTTTAAACAAGCCGCTGTGAGACTGGCCCTCGACCTAGTACCAGTTTTTCATTTTGGCCGTCTGACTGAGTTTGATACCCCTGGTACAGTATAAATAAAGGTGTGCACATACACGAATCATTGACATAAACGTGTTTGAAGCCCAAATGTCATATCACAATGATAATATATGAATAATAATGATAATGGTTGTTATTGTTATTTGTTTGTCATTTACAAAGAGAGGGTGCCTTTGACAACTCAATTTTGTACGATTATATGTGCCACGACATCGATGATAAACTCCCAGTCTAATCTCTCTCTCTCTCTCTCTCTCTCTCTCTCTCTCTCTCTCTCTCTCTCTCTCTCTCTCTCTCTCTCTCTCTCTCTCTCCATAGAATGGCATGGCACTGACGTACGATCCCTCTGCAATGCAGAACGGGTAAGCGTAAATGTACCCTTTCCTTGTAACTTGATATATCTGCAATCACCACTGTCTGGACACCCTTGGTGATGTCAGTGAAGAACGCCCCTTCCATTAAAACAGAGTGGCTCTTGTAGTTTCATTAAGACAGACCGTTAGATCACCGTTATTGATAGAAAGCACAACGCAGGACAAGAACACATGAACATCATAGACGCATACTAGCCAGTGGAGGGGGTGCATTTATGAAACAGTTTGGCTCAGAGGCTGTCAGGCAGAGATGCTGTTACAGAGCCACTGTAAGACTTTCGTCAGTCGAGGCTGAATATGCCTGCTCGGAGAGAGCGGGAAGCTCGGCCCCATCTGCTAAGCTAAGGAATGCTGACGGTGATACGACAGCCCAGAGGGGCCACACGCGCGTCTCGCGTCCCCCCCCATTAGCTCGATAGTTCCTCTCCTCCTCCTCATACACCTCCTACGCGCCCATTACTTTAGCAGATAGTGGTTTCCGAGGCCCCTTGCAGCGGCACATGCTAAATGTCTGTGAAATGCTAATACAGCTAATTAGAGAAGAGAACAACAGCCTTTTCAAACAGGAGGGAGGGCGAGGTAAGGTCAAAAGCAGGGCAAGAGGAGAATAAGAATCCATTGCACTTTTGTTGCTTGCTCCGAGCACGGAAGACTGGTTTTTAGGGTTTGATGCGGAACTGATATTAGTGGAAACATGTGTCTCTACCAGCCCAACTGTCTCGGCGCTGTGCCTATCCTATATTTATCAGGTTGCTGGGACATTTCGTTCTCTCTCTCTCTGCCTCCTTTTTTTCATTAGCTTTCTCTCCATCCTTCCTTTCTGTTTGATTGCCTTGCCTCTGTCTCACCTATTTGCCTCCCTCTCCATTCTCTCTTCATATCGCTGTTTTCTTTCCCCACGCACGCAAGCCCATCCAGACATGCTAGCTTGCGCTACACTAAATCACTTAAATTCTTTCTCAAGGTGATCTGACTCTAGGTCACGCCAGGGATTTCTAGAGAGATTTTTAACTCAATCCTATAGTAATGTTCTCTTCCCAGGTACACGTTTTGGCTTATTGTTCAAACAGCCATACAACTGCCCCTATTGACAGCTGGCTAATAGCCTTCATCAATAACCTTGGAACTGTCCTCTGCTTACTATCTCTTTCTCTCAATACATATGACTCTAATGAAAAATACAATAAACACAATCCGAGGTCTGTATTGAATAACCAGCCTACATTCAATCGTTTGTATTCATCAGTGACACTATCACAGTGTCTCTAAGGCATCAAAGTCATAGATTAATTTTACAGTTTTAAAAATGGTTGGACCCAGGGCACTCCAAGATACGTTAAAGAGGATTTTTCTGATTGCTTGTGATAGTGGAAAGATTTAAGCCCACCTTTAATCATTATCATCTTATAAATGGGTATTGGAATACATTGGCCCCTGTTTTGAGCAGATAGACAGAGCGACAGACAGACCTGAACAAAAAGAACTTTAACTAGAATTAAAAGCACTGAGGATATGCTATGTATGATGCTATTATGCTACAGTAAAAATATATAGGCCTAATTAATTCAGGTGGTTATCACAACAAGAACAGCTCACACAATGCTATTAAATTATAGCATTTGTATTTTGGTAAGCAGTTTGTGTAATCACTCATGTACTCCAAACAATGTAATGTAGCAAAACTTCATAGCATCAAGTGGAGTGAAAATTGTTAGCTAGCTAGACAGTTAGAAACAGCCACATGCAGAATTCTGGATGGTACCAATGTTCTGCATCTCTGAGCTTTATTTATAGCTCTGCATATGTACTGTAGGCTACACATATAGCTATTAGATTAAGCATTTGTAAGGTTCAGTGTAGGAAAGGCTGACGACTCTGCACAGTCTATTTGTAATGCTGCTTTCAACCACAAACTGGAATGTATCTGTAAAGTGCATATTAAAATTGTATTCATAATTGATATTGTAGACCCACTAAATAAAGTGTTATAAGTGTTAAGTGTTATTATCCAGCATGCACTATGTATGAAAAGTATATTTTAGCAATGATCATTTGCTAAAATAATTCTCCAGACCCCTATTTTCTCCTGGTAATAGCAAGATAAAGATCCTTATACAGTGTTACCAGAACTGCTTTAAATAGGGTGACACACCAATGAAACAAACACAGAATACATTTGTTCCTCACCTTTGTACATTATGTGCACACTATGGGAGGTGACGGCTGGTTCACAGAGACACCTTGCACTATAACTTACAGCAGGGCCAGCGTCTCTCTCTCTCTCTCTCTCTCTCTCTCTCTCTCTCTCTCTCTCTCTCTCTCTCTCTCTGTGCTCCATTGTTCAGTCAAGAGACACTCTGAGATCGATTGGCCACTGTAACACGGCCTAGTGGATGAAACATGTCCTCTGTAGGTACACAATGATAAATAAAGCTGTGTGAGTCACTGTGTTCTCCTGCTGCAGGGCTTAGGCGGGGGCTTTAGCAGACAGACAGAGGGCGGTATAGACGGGGAACTACTTTGAAATGTACTTCCACATGCATAGCCTTCTGTTTTGCTATGAAGTGCTTCCACATGCATATATAGCCTACTGAAGTGCAATGTGTGGGAACAAGCACCGCATTCACGCAGACATACGGAAATATTTCACACTTAAAAGAGTTTTGCGCTTTGTTATGTGAGCCGTCACAGACGTTCTCCACTGAGACGGCCTTACCGGCGGGAAATACTTTAAAAGCACATTTTTGCTTTTGAGCGATACTGCTCGCATGAACTTGACTTGACTTTGAGTGTGTTGCATTCCGTTTTAATGCTATGTTGAAGTTGTGGCGTGACGGTCGCTCTGCAGGTCAATATCACTTCTGACAGTTCTTCAGAGGGTGAAGCCGCATGGGCACTTTCTGCCTGTCGAGTGCTGTGGACATGGCAGAGGAAATCCCCTCTGGGCTCGGTGATTTGATCAAAACAATCCCTGTCTTGTACTTTCTTCCTGTGGATTACGTTCACAGGTTCTACTCTTCGCCGTACAGCATTTCCACCAATCGGATGATCGCACAGACGTCCATCACGCCATTCATCGCTGCCTCCCCAGTTTCCACATACCAGGTGGGTGGAGCGTTCCGGAACGCAGGGGAGAAGTCAGTGTTTGCATGACCTCATGACCTCATGAAGTAGTGCTACTCTAATAACAGCAAATGTAAAACACAATAGACTTTGTCAGTATTTCTTGTCCTCTGCGGATAACCTGGTAACCTGAAAGGACACACAAACATGCGCAAATAAGCAAACACGAGCACGTTGGATATCAGCCACACAAAATCACCCCGGGGGGGTGTTCCGAGGTTAAGTACCTTGCTTAAGGGCAAAGGGAAGGAAGAAATGAATTATGTCACCCTAGCCAGGAAAACTGTCATTTCAATGGCAAGTAAGCAACAGAGACAACATCTTTAAATACGGATAACTATATAACATACTGTAGGTAGGTTTCTAAACCTGACTTTATTCTCTGTAGGAGAATACAGGCCAGTGGGAGATCTGTGTTTGGTGGACTGAACCTATTCCATTCAAGGCCTTTGTTTTACTATGGTTCAAACATGCCTCTTCTGTTAAAAACGGTTCTACCGCTTGGTCTGTTCCTGCACTACAATATGTCCCAACTCTTATCGGATTTATTTCAACATGAAATCTCTCTCCCACTCACAAGCGCCCACATTTTTTAGAAGCACTTTATGTCAAAGCTGTAGAGCAGAGCTGCAGGTTTGGCTCTGTGATTCAGGCCTTGAGCCACAGTTTGTCAGATGTAGAGGAAACAATAACTCTCCTTTGCCGAGTGCCTTTGGATGGAGGGGAGTCTTACTGAGAAGTCAGGAGACAAAACACTATACATGCTTGTGCACACAGAAATACATGGGAAACATTACTTTATGGTTTTACATTTAAATGTATTAAATTGAAGAGCCCAACTTTCATAAACTCTAGCGCCACACACACACACTCAGCCTCACGAGCTATCTTTTTAGCTGCGGACACAATACACGTATGGCACATCTTACTAAGGAGTCTTCTGGGACATGTATCTACTCATGTTCGGAATTTGTACTGGGAAAATGTCGGAGACAAAAGTGCTGTTTCTCTTTCTTTCTTCTTTTTGCCTAAGACTTTGATGATGAAACCGCTGTTGTGAAGCAGTAATTATTAGAGCGTATAGGTCTCTGCTGTCTCCATATCCTCCTGTAATTACAGCATAACTTATAGTGGGCCCCAGAACATTAACATTGGGGACCAAGGCTTTGATATGGGCTTGTGAAGAGTTGAAGCGAATGATTCATTTTCACTCCTCGTTCGTCCTCTCCTGTGACTCTGCCTTCCGATGTTCCTGCACTTACACTTTGCCTTTCACCTGTTGTAAAATGTTTTTCCTCCTCTCTCCTGTTGTTCTCTGCTCTACACCTTTCTTCTCTTCTCTCTGCTCCTCGTCTTCAGGTCCAGAGTACATCATGGATGCCACACCAACAATATGTTATGCAACCCACAGTAAGTTCAACGATCTGACCTTGTGTTTGGACGCAATATTGTTTTTCTCCCACCGTTGCACATTGTCTTGTCTTCTGACTGTTTTGCATTCAAACAAGTGAATATAATCTTCCATTTTCACGTTTCACAAGTGTCATATATGTATTTTTTATACATATATATGAGAGAGAGAGGGGGGGGGGGGGGTGGGGCATTCTCAGTTTCCAATA
>JAODLL010031631.1:0-22973 GCA_026546735.1 Forbesichthys agassizii | reverse complement strand
TCAAAACAGTGCTTATTGTGAGTAATCACCTTCACACCTGCAGATGAGCTCACTGGAGGGTGAGAGAGAGAGAGAAAGAGAGAGCGAGAGAGAGAGAGAGAGAGAGAGAGAGAGAGAGAGAGAGATTGATTACCTTTGATGGTGCTGGTGGGAATAATGCCTTCTGCCGTTCCACCATAACCCCCCGACACGATGCTAGTTTCATTCAGATTAGGCCCTGATACCATCACCTGCTGTAGGTCCTGGAAGGTTAAAACATAGGAGGGAAGACAGGAAGGGAGAACAGAGGGATGGAGAGTGGGACATTTAGACAAATGAAAACCACTATGAGGGTTAAGACAACTCAATAAACGAGAAACAAAAAGGGTATTAACTAAAAACTATCTCTGAGACAGGTTGTGTAGGTTAAAGGGTTATTCACTAGATGGGGACAAATATTATTATGTTGATTAGTTGTTGTCACTTGCTACTACCTACTGTACAACTTCATGCTTGCTCTAGCACCTGGAAAGACAAGTTAAATACCCACACCAACCGGTTTAGCTAATGATTAACATAATGTTACACCGAGAATTCACTTTACTTTTCTGGTCGGAAAAGAGATTTAAAATGAAAGCACACTCTACTCTTTTATAGACAAAGTCCAAATGAAATGTACAAAAGGTTTCAATGATCTCTGCTGTATGATGATGAACAAACACATTGTTTCCATGGTGGAATTTATCCTATCTTAAAAAAAATGCTTCACGACATTCACATCTTTCATTGTCTCACTGATTTTATATCTGTAACAAATTAAAAGGTGTGTTTACATAATAAAAAAGCTTGTAAAACATCAGCTACATAGCCGTACTGGTACAGTATGATGTACAGTACTGTACCAGTTCCTTAATCACTCCAATTCTTACATTTGATTGACCCACAAAGAACAAAGTCCCTATATCCTACAAGGAAAGCCATTGTTTGGTTTGTGGGTGATACTATGAGGGAAATGGCATAACAAAAGGTCCATATTATCATTAAATCATCACAGCAAAATGAGGAAAAGAGCATAAGCACACTGGATCCTTAAACATATTAAACCTGGACTTAACAGGGATTCCAAAGTCATAGTTTCCTCTAAAAAAGCTTGCATAAAACAAAAAAAAGCAAAAACATTTTACCCCCTTTTGTGCTGCCATAAACTCAATAGTGATATTGCAATGAGTTTGTAATGCGTTTTCAAACAAAATATCTCCAAAACTATTTGATGCTAGCTGTTAGCTGCAAGCTCAGTTTTGTTAGCAACATTAATTGGACGTCTCTTACATGTCCATAGTCCATATCAAACTCAAAGGAGAAAATGCTGGGCCATGAGCTGAATATTTGAGAGACCTCTTGCATTAAGACAACGGTTAGTAGGTGACTAATGCTACGTTAATAGGGTCAAAGTTAAGAAACTAACAAATATACATAGATCAGACCTGCACACTTTACACACACACAATTAAACACACAAATACACATGGCCTGCTCACCCTGGATCTTCTGGGGCTCCCTACCTTCTCATCTAAGCTCCACTGTAGCTTTGCAGCCTACACAGAGATGGTGGGGTGAGGTGAAAAACAAAACAAGAGACAGACAAAAGAAGGAAAAAGACACAAATGCATAACTGAAATTTCAAGACAAAGATGTGACATACATCAAAGAATATCTGCCATGCTGTACGCAGAGCGCTACATACATCCTTGGCAGGTAACATTCAAACCTTATATTTGCCATTGAATCCACTAGATTACCTAGGTTTTTCTTGCATGTTACAGCACATAATGTTGGTCTTGAACACAGCAGCACAACCTGAGGAAACAATCTTAAACTGGCATACACCTCACCTCTACCTAAACTACAAATATTCCCAATGAATAATTTCCCTGACGAAATTTACAGAAGTAGACTAGTCAACCATTCTTAGAATATTATCTATTAAAACTAGCTTGCACAAAGTTTCAAAGGGATAGGTACTGGACCTATCTTGATCCTTTTCGAGCTGTGAAGCGTAGCCTAATCTGGGCCGGCCCGGCAGTTGACTTTACGTTTGCAGTTAGCAAACAGCATAACTTGCAAACAAAGATCTCAACATTCAACATGATTCTGAACTGTATGTAAAAAAAATAACTCAATAAATTTGCACCGAAAAGATCCTGGACAGGGTATAACTCAAAACTAAACCTGAAAAATATTATATTTTCATTCTTTTTTGGGACATTTACCGTAAATTTATAAACATATTCGATAAGTTTAACCAACTAGTATTTAGTATTTCTGGTGTAGACTTGTGAGGGTAGAAGTGGTCAACCGACCACTAGTCAGTCAACTAATCACTCACATCCTGATTCTAAACCCAAATCTCCATGTAGAGGCCAAATCAACAAGCAATGTAATGTTTAATGGGATACTCATGTAGGTCAACTTATGTGTGTGTTGAATTTAGAAGCTGTGAATTCATCCACTAACAGCAGAACACAATGTGTTATGAAATGCCACATGCTAGTATCCTAAAATAACTACAGAGATGTGCACTGGCAGACAGAACAATCCATTTGGATTTTTGAAGCCAAGCCTCTATTAAACGCTGCGTGCACAAACACGTTATGACGTACCACAACAGTTTGGAATATTTATGCTACATCATACCTTATGTAGCCATTATTAAAAAACCTTTTCAATTACTAACCCATCTGTATGTCTGGATTATGATAATAAAGCTGTATGGATCAATGTACAATTACAATAGTCATGTTCAGTGAATATAGCCAAAAAACATCTGTGAATAAGCTTTATCTTATTGGGAAGTGCAGTGAGAAATCAAATCATACATCATCAATACATAGTATTGTATAAGTGTGAATATGCTGAGGATATTAAGCTGCTTGATGGTGTTATTAATTAAAATCCCAAGGACAAAAACAGAGCCAGTGTCATATTAATTGCATTGTTGCTATGACAACTGGTTAATATCAGAATTAAACATTGCAGAAACACTTCCTGTCACTCATGATGAATAAATTAAATACTGCACTAAATGTATTATGCACACTTGAACACAGGGAGAGATAATATGATTTTACTTTACTATGTGAGCAAGACATTGAATGGTTAGCAAATAAACAAGTTTAACTGCCAAACCTTCTTCCAGGATGTAGTCTTTGCTAAACCTAGTCCTGTTTGTCCATCAAGGTGCGGCTAGACAAATCTTATAATTGCATTCACAAAACGAACTTGTCCAACAGCTGTACTACTGTAGTCTGTAGCTGAACATTTATTAAAAGTGTAACTGCACCCTAAAATGTTTTTTTTAGCTGTAAACGAAGTAATAGGATTGATCTGTGATGAGACACGTTAATGCTGGTGTTAATATTGACAAAACTCATTTTTTATAAAAACCGGCATTTTATGGGCTAAAAACAGAACTACACGTCATACGTCAAATTCAAACATTATTGTTAATGGGGGTATCCCTCTCAGCCCCGCCCCCCCTTACCCCCTCACTCAGCTCCTTGACCCATTTTTCAAAGTAGTAGTTGGTAAAGCAGGCTCAGCGCTGGGGTGCAGTTACAATTGATGGTTGCGCTTTAAATTCCAAAAACCTTAAGACAAATGTACTGAAAGCAACAATATTTCAATCAAATTATAAAAAAATATCAAAAAGGTGTGGGGATTATTTAATAGTTTCTACAGTCAGGTCAACTGTTACCATGTGAGGGAGCCTCCAACTGTATTTCTGTTAGAGACCCATTGTTAACCAAACACACAGGATGTGTTTCTCTAGCCTGACCTAAAGGCTGTGTCATCGCTTTCATGGAACAAAGCGGTTCCCAAGGTGACGACAGCACTCCAGGTGAAGTCCCGGCGGAGAGGTAGAGGTAGCTAGACATGCAATAAAAGGGACCCACTAAAAAAGGAGCTCAGTCAATGTGCACTTAACATTATGATTAACCATGGAACCTCTTTAGACCTTCCCCTTTTCTGTATTGAGGAATCACAAAACCATGGGACACATGTTTTCACTTCAGTGATAAGAAAATTACAAACAGAAAAGAGTAAAAAATGTTGAAAGTTGATTTGTAAGCATCGGATTCAAAACATTCACATGGGTATCTTAGCGCCGCCTGAGTGCTTAATAACAATAGTAGCAGCATTAGAACCCATTAGACCCCATCTTGTTACTCTCGACCCACCTGTTCCAGACTGTCATCCTCTGGTAGGGTCCCCGTATCCCCATTGCTGTTGATCGGGATCTCCATAGTGGCAGCTTTACTCATGATGCCGTCGGACATAATGCACGGTGCCTGGGAGATGTGAGATAGCGCAACAGAATAGATGGTTTAATCAAATTTTAAAAAAGGAATAGCCTGGGTCACACACACACACAGGGAGAGATGCTATTAAAAGCTTAGTTCAAACAGCCCAGTGACGGGCAGATGGGAATATGACTGGAACAAACAGGGTGGGTTTTCAAAGAGCGAGGCTAGCACTCATCGTGAGAACAGCACCCATGAAAGCCCCGCTACATGGATCAGACAGTACAATGAGCTGTCTTGTTCAAGTGGCCACTCGATTTTACAGCTAAATTACCAGAACATTACCAAACCCGCTCCCTACCATCACAAAATGCTACGACTGGAATACCATTAGCTTATCAACATTCTACTAGCTACTAACAGATATTAAAATATTGCAGGGCAAGCAGTGATGTTAACTGAAATGTTTAGCTTATCTGTGGTTGACATAATGAATAGCAACTCAAACAATTACAAAGTGTAATAGACAGGTTGCTAGAATTATATGCAACGGTCCTCTCTTTGAGACTTTAATATCTACAACAGAGCCAGCACAAGCTATTATGCTGCCCTTTCTATGATGTGGAAATACATTCACAAAGGTTGCACATTTGTAAACATTGTCTAATTATATTGCCATAAAACACGTAAACTGGTCGACTGAATTTTCAAATTCACCCATTTTAGAGATATATGTAGTGTACTGGAATTTTCTTTAAAATACCATAGACATCTGTCAGATATCAATGATTGAATATAGGGATTGCACAATACATTTTTGTCAGTCCCGATACCAGCTCTTTGGGTATCGGCCGATACCATGTACGATCCGATTCCAGTGTTAATTTAAGTTTGAAGTTTATTTGCAAGTAAATGACAGCCACTCTCTATTTTAGGACTTAGATTGCATTTTAGAAACCTGCTGCTGATAGTGTGGCCTGGGTATGTTAGACATGGCTAATGATTGACAGCAGACCTACACGTGTAAATTAATTTAATTGGATCAGTCAGCTATTTAAGTCAGTATCAGAACGATTTCCGATCTCAGTATTGTATATGTGCCATCTCTAAGTGAAATGCTCTGTGATTAGCCTATATAAAATTACAACTTTTAATGCCTCCCGATTTCTATTGTGACAATTCAAGGATTCTTTAACCTGATTGGTCTGGCAAATCTACCTTGCCTGTCAATCACATGAATGACCTTACACAGCTACTAAGCCTACATCATGTTTGTCAATGGCGTTAATAGGGCAAGATGGAGGGAGCAGAGGAGATGAGAGTGGGGGTTGTTCATTTTGTTCTTTAGCTAGCTCTCAAATCCTACCTACATGAGCTTAGTCTTAGTTTTCTCAACTATAAAAACTTGGTTTTAATAATCAATTGTATTGACTGGGATAACACAGACCTGGATTGTGTGTATGTGTGTATGTGTATTTTTTTTTTTTTATCTGTAAGATCAACATATTGTTTTATGGTAGGTAGTTGCTTGCACATTCCATAACATCTTATTAAAAAAAAAAGGAAATATTTGAAGGAAATTTGGAAACAGAAGAATCTGCACTCATTTTAAATGTATAAAATTACTAAGAATACAGTACACTGGCAGATGAGATTGTTAAAAATCAGTTATCTAAAAAGTATTTCTTCAATATCTAATATGTTTACTAACATACACCTCTCTTCCACAAACACCATCAGCTATGTTGCCAATATATCACCTTCCCAAGTTTTAGCATTGTCCCCGTTTGTGTTATTTTCTCACACCGCCACCCAGTTTAGTTAATGAATCCCAATCATACTGACCTTAATCATTAGCCGCAGTACAGTGTTTAAACCCCTCACTTCCTTGTGAGGTCTTGTTACTTTCCATGCCACATTCTTATTGTTGTTTTCACTGTGTACAGCTTTGCAAACCCCGTCGAGAGTGTTCCTTCACAGTAATAATATCCCTGGTTTTGGACCCTGGTCTGTTGTATTGTTTCCGAGAATGGACTCTCTCTGTCCTGATGCCGATCACCTAACCACCACTTGTCTTAAGTTGCTGCCTACTGCTCAGCCCTTTTGTTAAACTTTTACCTATTCATTTAATAAACACACCACACTTGGGTTATTATCCTGTACCACACATTTGTGGCAGTTCCTGTGCTGCTAATCTCAGAACATGGTTGAATCCACTCAATATTTATTTTGAAACAAATGTTTTTGGTAAATGTGTTGACAAGTGTTATTGGTTATTATCAGACAAATTATGTTGGGGAAACAACTGATAGATTTCTTGAGAAAAGTTATCTTAATGTAAGGGTTTCTAACCTGGACCAAAGGGTTTCTGAAAAATATTGAAAAAAGGTCAAATTAGAGTTTTGTGTTTACACACCAATTTGGGCATGGCCAAATGCAAACTGCTTATGCAAAATAAGACTAGGTCACAATATTTCAGGCAGTGCTTGGACACAGACTAGAGTATTGTGGCATTTTCTGAAAACACCACTGGTGGTTCACATCAGCAAGGTCTATAGACTAACACCAGGGCAGCCAACTCAAACGATTCACGGTTTAAGCACCAAAAACATTTCAATATGTAAAAGAACACTTCCACTATTATCTTAAAGTATTGACCTTACTACTTACTGTAAGTGAGATTCTAGTCATATTGGGCCCATTCTAAAAATAACTAAAAGTAAAATGTCTAATATACAGCAAAGAAGGCTGGTTCATTTAAGTATTTCAGTATTATTTTAGATTACATGTTTATGGAATTCTCATGTGCATTAACTAAACAAAAGCGGGCCTTATCTACAGCATGCGATTTTCCAATTACATTTGTTGTTCGAGTGAGTGTGTTCCCTGTGGTGTCACGGGTCTGTAGTGTTTATGTAGTGCTACAGTATGGGCTGTTAGTAACTGTTAGTTAACTAGTAGGCACATCAGCAATCAAAACGACAAGAAGCCTGGGAGGCAAGGTATTCATGCATTAAATGGCACCGCATTCCAAAGTACACAAGATTATCAGCAGCAGGCACCGATAAAATCCACGTTATGCGCTTTACAGAACATAACTATAACGATTAACGAACTATTAAGGCCCTTTTACATCAAGCGCGACATATAACACAACCAAACTTTGTCATGAGACAAAAGATAAACTATCAGAAACAAGGTGCAGCCAGGTGTCGTGCCGCTATTGTTCCTTTGCCTAAAAAGACTAATTTTATACGAGACGAAAGCAGGTTGTACGAAAAAACAACACGGTAGTCTACGGAAAGGCACCGGTACTGGTGGGAAATTGCGAGGGGAACAATTTCGGCGCAACATCGGCACAGGTGTATCTCTCCAGCAGGTAACGTTATGACGGGGGTTATAAATAAAGCACAGTATGCTTTTATCGGATCTCTTTTTGTATTTACGGTACTGTTGATATTGTTTTAGAAACTCTATTTGATCACTTTGATAAGACTTAATAGCCAACTACACATAGGCTAATAATCTATATACAAAAGGCCCTATTTATGTGAAAATAAATAGAAGCTACCTCTATAGTAAACGCTATATGATGCAATACCAGCCACACATTAGAATAAGTAACGGAGACGAAAATAATCGTTTACAAAGGTAATGTCTTACCCTGTCGCTTGGTCCTGTAGTTGGGAGATAATCGGCAAGCTAGCAGGCAAGCTAACGTCAGTGCATCCCAGTATGTGCGCTGTTGTGACAGGATTAATATGCCTTTGTCTGTCTCAATAAAGAGACCAGTTTAATCAGTAACACAATACTCGTGTTAAAAAATAATGTTATATCATAACCTAATATTGACTGATAACGCTGTGTATTTCTTAGTACCCTCAGAAATAATCACACGGCGTTCCCGTTTTTTTTTAAAGCAAGGAATGCGTTTACGGAACTGACGACACACGCTCCTCCATGCAGGATTTTAAGGCTCCAGCCCAGCCAATCGCTCCGAGTGTGTAGGGCTGCGTGAGTGTAGGCGCACTGCACTGCACAGTCAATCAACGCCCGCCCCGGAGTCATAGCCCAGGAGTGAGACGAACCACAGAAAAATGAAATAAATATAATGAAAATTTATTAGTTATGTAACTAGTTTAATATAGTTATTACTGTGCAAATTTATACCATGGTAAATAAATACAGATGTAGTAATCGGTGTGTTAAGAATCAGAACCCCCCAAATGTGTTTTTCTGTTTGGCGCCACAGACCAACAGGTTTTGCATGAGGTCTATCTGAATCAATCTGGCCTAAATATATTTTACGTTTCATTCAATTAATAGGTAAACAACTCATTTTAAATGCAGTAGTTCTACATAAATCATATTATATTTAGTGTTAAAACTGATTAGCCTATATATTGACAATAACAAGTATAATTGGAATACAATTTATATTAACAATATTATCCAAACATTGAAGTAAAAAAAAAAACTAAAACAAAAACACTACTGCACATTATTAACAATTATTATTGGTTGGTTTATTGTCTATGGAGGTGTTTGTCCAGGATATGCCACAGGAAGTTCACTACATAAGGAGACTAATCAAAGCAAGCAGGTTTTTGAATTCAGAAAAAAATAACTAGATATATGCAATATTGAATATGGAAATGTATATGTAGTATGTGTTAATTATACCTGCCAAACTATTAATAATAATAATAATAATAATAATAATAATACCCATAACTGTGGCACTGTAGCATACATTTTAATGTATACGTTCTAACACATTTTACAGCTGAATGCATCCTTACTCCAATTGTGTCCTGCTATGCTATTGAACTGGTTTTCTATATTTGAATCCTTATATTGCACTTAATTACCCAGGCCGCACCATAGAAATAGGCTACAGTATTACTGCAATAGTCAGCTCAGAACCCAACAACACAAGTTGCTTTGTATTTTAAATATCCAACATATGAAGCTATTAGCTTTTTATGTATTCTGTAAGTAGGCTACATTTTTAATTTACTAATGTATTTTATTTTTGATTGGCTGAAGCGATGGCTCCCATCTATAGAAGAATATACACCCAGGTCAATGTGCAACCAATGGACAATGCAAAAATGGGTGGTGTTCCCTGTGCAAGGCAAGGAGTTCCTTGCCATGCTGGATGCATATGTGCCCATGGCCTCTCAGTCCTCATTTAGGAAAGCTTCATCTTGTGATACCATCTAAGCACTACAAGTGCATGTTCCTGTAGTTGATGATTTACAGTCTAAACAGATTTCTCATGCGGCACTACTATGGACAGCATATTTTAAGAAATTAGAATTCTGCTTTTTTCTGGATATATCCTGTATTAATAATAAGTTATTATTAAATTGAAGCACTTGTAAATATTTTATTGTAGAGGCATTTTGGCATAAACAATTTAATCATAGCCAAATTCTTTCAGTATCATATTATGTAGATAATATATTACAGTATACAATACATGACTGAATGTTTTAACAACCAATTTGACCAATTTAAATAGCCGGTACAGATTCTCTGAGCTGTCTCATGCTCTCTAAGCAAGATTTAATTTATTGACTTGAATGTAAGATGCCTAAAATCTTGTTAATTTTTAATTGATTGCTTAAAACAATATATGAACACTGCTATTTTGATATAATATTAAATACTTTGAATGGGAAAGGCAATTAAATATGTCATGAAACCCACAATGGCTAAATTGTATGAAGAAAATGGGAAAAAAAAGAAGTCAGATTTTGAAATGACACGCAATAAAGATGATGAAAAAAACGTCACTCATATGTGTACATAAACGCACAAACACACATGCTTAGAGAGCAGTTATCTTGGCTGGAACGTGCACATTTAACAGTGTGGGTTAAGGAGGGTGTACAATATGTTTTATTTTAAGCTCCAGATGAATAAAGTGAAAAAACCCTGACATAGTCAACAACTGTATGAAATCTGGGCTGTCTGGTGGAAAGTGGAAATTATTAGAATCAGATGAAATTGTAAGTCAACTCTAATCAGTGAGCAGCATGCAGACTGCACTTTGTGACTCAGAAAATTACTCTTGTAAATACGGGGAAAGTCTCACACAGAAAGGTTTGGTTCCCGCCACTATACTGAGAAAAGCTGACCAAGCGATTTCTATAATCATGGGGGAAAAGTTCTGAAAAAAATTCTTTGGAAGTTACATTAAAGCCAAGTTATATACATCTTTAAACTTAAAAGGTAGATTAAAATGAGTTTGTGAGCCCCGGGCCTCCACATTGAGAGCCAGACAGTGCAGTAATAAAGCATAGTTATTTTCAGGCAGCACAAACCAGAGCAGAGGTTTGCGTGAGAGTCACTACTGACTAACAATATTTATTAAGTTGTTCTCACCAAAGATGCAAGGTAAATACCGCTGAGTAAGCCTTTATACACTAATTTTGATGCAATCCCTATCCCGAGTGAGAACAATATGATGATGATGATGATGATGATGATGATGATGACCACCCAGCTTCCCCAGAACCCCTACTAAATGGGATGACTAAACACCCTCACAGGGCCCACATTCATTTAATTATTGAGTTAACATCAGTTAAGGAAAATCACTTTTCTTATCTTACCGTAAACATTCACGTAGGGCGGTTACAGTAATGACAATTACAAAAAAAGCTTCAGGTTAATGGAAGTGCCCAGATCTGTCATACAATGTGTGACTTGTGTATCAATGGATTTTAACCAAACCATTGTTACCTCTAACTTACCAGACTGATGCCACAGGTTCACATTGTGCAGACACCCTCTTTTCAAACAATTAGTGTAAACTCGCTGTTAGGCTGTTAAACACTGACGCCATCTGCATACACTCTGCCTTTTATATAAGTGCCTCTGTTAATGCACACACACACGCACGCACACACACACACACACACTCACTTCTTTAAATCAGTCACACATTGCACACACACAGGAACATATTAGAACACAGTGGTTAAGGATTTATTCAGGTTTAATTATTTTCAGTAGAATTGCTTTAGCTAAATAACTGTGTAAGTTACTGGTAATTACCCATAAATGTGATTGTCTTTAGCCTCAATGGGTGCTGCATTGAATTGTTATACAGCCGTGTGTGTGTGTGTGTGTGTGTGTGTGTGTGTGTGTGTGTGTGTGTGTGTGTGTGTGTGTGTGTGATGTATGTGTATACAGTATACAGTGTTTGTTTTAGTATGCATGCAGGTATAGTTTTCAGAACTCTGACCTAGATAAGTGCTACAGATGAAGGGAAAATGCTAACCCTCTACCTTAGCCTGTAACCATAGAAGGAAAAATACATATTCACACCACTTTTAAAGGTCATAGTATAGGAGGATACACTAAATAAAGACTACACAGGGTGTCTGATAAGCCATGCACATTACTTCTAAACACTTTAACTCAATGTCCTTTTTTTACAGTGGGACAGTCTAAACATTCATTCATTTATTAGAAGCAGTCCCAAATATCTCCAACATTTGTGAAAGGTATTTTCATCATTGAAAATGTCCATATCTGTAGAGAGAGAAGAAAAAAAAAACATGTAATAGGCTTAGCAGTTAGCACCAATATCAGTAATGTTGTTATATCCGGGCTCTGAGATTTACAGATGTATATATTACAAAGAAAAGGAAAAGCTGCGATCTATGACTCTCCTGCTGAGCCAAAGGCTGGTAAAGCGCAGGGCTTTTAGCAGCCTGGGAAGCGTTTGCTTGATGTCAGTGCCATAGATGTTATTAATGCTTCCTGAGTTGATTTTGTTTTTCAAATTGGCTACCTGCATTTGGCAGGACACAGAGAAGACCATTAAAAACCACACACATGAGAAAGTCCTCAGACATAATCAGAATAGCACACACACGCTCATGCGCACAAAGACTAAAATGAGCTGTGATTGGACATGTGACCATTGGTTGCCAAGTTTGGTGTTTTACAACAGCATTTGTTCCTGAATCTGTTGGTTTATGGCACACTGTGGGTCACGCATTCCGTCTCAACACAGCCAGAGTAATATGGGGTTAGCACGTAGACCCTCACCTCAACACAACCACACACACGCACACACACCTACACACGCACACACACGCACACACACACAGGCTTCAGATATGTCTGCCCACACACACTCAACGGGGCACAACCCACATCAAAGCAGACATGCAAACCCCTACCAACAAACTGGTGATCCATAGGCCTGATCATAAAAAAGAAAATAAGCATGCGTATGAAAAAAAAATCTAACAAAATAAGACCCTCTTACCGCATCTGCAGTTACTCAATGGTTAGTCAAAACCTTAAATGAATAAAGAGCCTCCATTATCCTTTACAAGTTTAAAAAAAAGTTTGCTTTGAAAAAAAAAGTTATTGTTAAGAAAAAGTGTCAACACCGATTGGAATCATTAATATTGGATAAGCTGCATACCACAATCTGCAATGCCATTTTGGAAAATATTTAAAAACAACAGCAGTACTAAATTTATTAATTTAAACCTAAGATTTTTTTGGTGTACCTCTGGGAATATCTCTGGTTTGCATCAAAATGCACTGCCTTGGTCCAGAGGAGGATTCAACGCTGGTTTCCACAACCACGTGTGTTTTGACAGCAGGTTGGTTTGCTGAGCCGAGTCCTTTCTCTCTACTGTGTAGCCACCAGGTGGGGCTGTGGGGAAGGCCAATGCAAGGCATTCATGTGGGGAAGGCCAATGGAAGGCATTCATGCTACAATATTCATTCCAAGCCACCGCAGAAACAATGGGCCAGTTTAGACATTTACTATGTTTATGGAGCCTTCACATTCAGTCTAACACTAACAGGGAAATAATATTTATATTAATAATATTAGCGTTAGTAATAATATTATTATTATTTAATCAAATAATATTAAATATTATGGCGTTACCGTAATGCCATAGTAAGCACTTTTATCACACCTACAGTATGTGGCTTGTGTGTGTTCTGTCTTCAACATAAAACATAATGTTATGAATGTAGCTTGTTCTTAAACAATACCTATAAAAAATAAAACACAATATAGTGTGTTAGATTTGAAAACAATCTTAGTATATGGATGAATCTTTCTTTCTTTCATTCTTTCTTTGGTTTGCTAATATGTGCTGCAGTGCATGTCTGCTGTAAAAATAAGATGTATTTGTATTGTAGAAATGTACACCGTGTTTCCTGGAAATTTGCAATCACATGTACAATAAATGTTTTCTTTGACTGATGCATTCTCACACATATCTTGTATGTTTTTGTGTGTGTGAATGTGTTAGTACCAGGGCCACACAGTTACTCCTTCAGTATCAAATAAACTGTCATCCATTTTAGAATGTCTTATTTTTATAGCTGTCCTCCATATTTGATGAATTATACACTGTCCACCACTTACAACTGTGTGGCGGACCACGATAACTGTCAGCACAGATCTAACCAGGCAGCCATCCTATTGCAAATAGTAACACATGTACACACACACGCACACGCACACACACACGCACACACACACACACACACACACACACACATGCATAGATCAGGCTTCTAGTCTATACTGTAGGTCTCTGGGCTTTTCCCAATGATGATGCGTCTGGGAGATAACTATATGCATTATTCATCCTAAGACAGCCATTAGTGTTCTCAATACAGTCTTGTCTGGAACTGTCCACATGCGGGTTAAGATTCAGCTGGAAGTTTTAGAAGTTGGAACTACTTGTGGGAAAGTATAGAAATGGGAAAGAGGAATGATGTGGGAATACAGGTCCATGTACGACGCAAGGGTCTTGATAAATGGTGGAATCTCTATATGACATAATGAGCAATGCACTCATATCGCTGAGGTGTCACGGTGTCACATGAATTATGAGTTGTTATTAAGTAAAAGTACATATACTGTTTTCTGTTATGAGGTGCACATACTGTATTTACCATAAATTGCACCTGCATTCAACATAATGAGCATTATCACATTCTTTTGATGCGAGACAATGAAGTCAACATACACACATACTGTTTTTCCTGTTTGGTAGTTATAAAATACCAATATCTTTAAAACATGATGTTATTGAGGTGTTAGAAAAAAATAATTCACATCTGTTCTTAAATCCTGTTGAAAGTGTACTTTTAGAATTGAAGATCCTTTCCAAAGCAATCAAAACGTGATATCCCAACGGTGCAACCACTTTTCACGGTTCAGTTCAAAAATCCAAAGAAGCTTGATTGAGTCTGGGCAGCATCACCTGTCCATGCATTTTCTCTTAGCCACTTGTTCAGGGGTTGTGTCGACTGGAACCTGTTCCTTAAGGTGACGAGTCAGGGAGAATACTTGAAAAGACACGCCAGTCCCAAGAGGTTCCCTACACACACTGTGGGCAATTTAGGGTTTCAATTATATTGACCTGCAAATACTTCTTTAAAGAAATGCAAGAGGAAACTGCAGTGTCACAAGCAGCGACATGGGAGCATGGTATTGGATTGTTTATTATGCTGAATACGAATACGCCCTATGCAAACTCCATGGAGACTGGCCACATACGAATAATTCAAATGAGGAGTTATATCACAGCATCATAAAATAATAATAAGTAAGCTTCTCAATAATTCTATATTGATTTTAAAATAAATGATGAAATGAAACTATGAAACTGGTACTGAAATTATATATGACTGGAAATCCTATTATTACAACAAGTTATATCTTATATTACCTATTGTAATAATATAATTTACAAAAGCCCATGACTGGCATACATACACGGCATGTACACACACACACACACACACGCACACACACACACACACACACACACACACACACACACACACACACACACAGTGCATGCATTAGAGTGTAATTGGGGTCTTGCTCTGCCCCAATAAATATGCATACCCTTTAATCATTGAGACTTTTTGGGGTTGAGAAAAAAAACAACAAAAAAAAAACAAGACAAATCACAGCTGGGAGAGGCTTTTTTGAAAGGCGCCTCACCCCCTCCATTACCCCTCCTCAGCTCCAGCCATAACAGACCTCCAGCAGGCCAGATGTGAGGGACAAAGAGCTACAGAACGATTCCAGTCATCTCCCCGGAGACTCCCATTTCGTCCTCATGTTTCAGCCAGCTTTCAACTTGTAGTAGACGACTCCGTGGGGCTGCACAGCCTGGCATGCCACTGTCACTGGTGGTGCTAGGTGGAGGCTATCACACATTCTTTTGCGCTGTGTGTGTATTTGAATGTGAATATATGTATCTTCTGTATCTACTTTGTGTGAGGGTCTGATTCCGATCTCCGTCTCTCTCTCTCTCTCTCTCTCTCTCTCTCTCTCTCTCTCTCTCTCTCTCTCTCTCTCTCTCTCTCTCTCTCTCTCTCCCTATGCCCCTGGACATTTGGAAAGGTAATTTGTCTTGCGTATTTGTTTTGCTCCAGAGATTTAACTTTTAACGTCTTTTAACCCGTGTTCATGCACGCACTCAAACATCACACAAAATCAAAAGGGTTGAAGGCAGCCTAAATGGATGAAGGCATTAATGTGTTGGGAAGCAAGTAGTGTAGGGGGACTCGCACATACTGCACACATACACAGCCTGCTAACATTTGCAATGTGTGATACAGTGAAATGTGCATATGTATTTTCCCATCAGATGGCCGTGCTTAACCGTTTATGTGCAGAATATCTGTGCTATCTATTTGTTTTAACCCAGTTGAACCCTTTTCGGATGCTTTTTTAAAGCATACAAATGGCAAAGAAGTCCTGAACTTGTTTTCATGGGATATTAACATTATGGACTACCTCCTCAGTAGTAATGGAAGTACCAGTGTGATATGTGCGATATGATGATACTTTTCCATGTGTTTTCCAAAGCATACTGTAGCCTATCTGTGCAGTTGTGAAAACAGTAAACAGTCATCCAAGCAGTCTCTTCCTCCTGGGTTTCCCTCTCTGAAATGTGCCCGGAAAAAGATAAATGGTTCCACCCCTTCTAGGCCTTTAAGAGGTTTTGCAAACACTCCCTCAAAACTCTTTAAAATGCACTTCTGGCTGAGAAAATAACACTCAACCACCTCTTCCTCTTCCTCTTTTTTCTTCTCACTAAATTGTATTTCCTCCTGGGATGTATACCAGCCTGACTGTTTGGGCAACAGAATTAAAATACGTAAAAGCATCTGTGAGAGAGATTGTTGGTTAAATATTTCTCTCAGCTCAATTTTCTTGGAGGATACAGTCTAGAAACCACAGTTGCTTTAACGTTTGAACAGCCACCCTAATGGTGGACCGATCAGTGACCGGTGTGGGTGGGTAAGTGTTGGAGTCGCTGGTTTGTTTGCTAAATGTTGTCCAATAGTTTCAAAATTTACCAGAGGTCTATACCCAGTAGGATGCAACCACTGCAAACACTTGTTTTGTGTCTGGTTAGGCTATTTGGATACAGATCTTGTGTAAATGTATGATCACAAACACATACAGAATAAAACATTCATTGTTTTATAAATTGTGTACGGTCTACAGATAGTTTTGCATGTTTAACTTCTCTGCACTGCAGGCTTTGTGTTTCTCTGTATCTCTCTCTCTGGCATGGACATATTTCAGGGGGAGTAAATCTCTGTTCAGCACACACGCACACACACACGCGCGCACACACGCACACCCACACACACACACACAAACACACATACTACAGTACTGTATGTATCCTTAAGGTTTGGAAGGCCAGGTGAATGCTGTCGAGGTGTGTTAGTAACACAAATGTCCTTAATGGAGGATTTCAGTCTAGATCTTCCAAAAGAGTTTGTTTTTTTCTCCCAGTGCAGATTTCACACTTTTTCCATATTTCTTTCCCTTTCCCCTCATTTCTCATTCTTGTCTTCCATCCAAACCAATTCAGTGTGCTGTCCCTGAACCCCTCTAACATGAGTAGGACCCACACAGGCCTTCACAGGATAAGAAATGTTAACATGGTTAGAGGGCTCCCCTCTGACTGGCGTGACTCTAACATTTTTGGACTGAGTGCACCGCACGGGATACCATAAAGTGGAGAAATTACCGTATATGACACCACCAATTATAATTTGGTTCTGTCACGGACACACCAGCTCTGATTAAGACCCCGCCCCGCATCCCTGTTT
Source organism: Forbesichthys agassizii (assembly GCA_026546735.1). Classification (NCBI taxonomy): domain Eukaryota; kingdom Metazoa; phylum Chordata; class Actinopteri; order Percopsiformes; family Amblyopsidae; genus Forbesichthys; species Forbesichthys agassizii. The sequence continues at coordinate 5,541 of JAODLL010031631.1, read as the reverse complement.
TTATTGGCCGACAGAGGAAGTTACTAGAAGCAGCAAGCCAAGTCACAGCAACATCAAAGGGAACTTTTTACAGCGATATTAGCCAATTTTATGAAAAGCTAATAGACCAGCCAACAACATTTAATTTGGAAACTACATATCTTCTATAAGATGTACACACTTTCAGCTCTATGTGCTCTATATGTATATGTATATATACAGTGTATATATACACGTTGCAGGCCAAGAACCAGAAAGCTGTTTTACTTTAGAATTATGTCACTGTTATTAATATACTCTCTAGCTAATGAAATACAATAGTACTTACATTTAAGTCATGACATTAAGTAAATCTAAATCTATAATAAGGGCATAAACTGATCTCAGTGCAACTTCTGTTTGCTGAAAAACTACTTTTACCAGTGGGCTGGTAAAACTCACATTGTGGAGCAGCAAGCAGTGCCTTGTTTCATTAAGTTATGTGCGTGTGTAATTCCTGAATATGTGTTCACATTCCATTGCTTTGTGAAACCACAGAAACCACATAATGTTAGTATGATTTTCCCTGTGACTTGGCATGAGTTTGGACTGCTCCTTATTTGCTGACATCCTTTATTAAAAGCCCCACAAGGAGGGGATGTTCACGGGATCAGCCCAAGAGAGAACACCAATCTAAGATGGCCCTAAAGCAAGAGCTATGCCCACATTCCACTGTAAAGAAATAGTTCACAAAGACAGTTTCAACCTTACTCTGTAGCATTAATAGTTGTTTATTTCAATGTGGCTTAATGTGAAGGCTATATCACATATCTGCCAATTCTGACAGAGGATAAAATTCCTATCCTCTATAGTTTTATAATGTCACCCAAATCTTCCTATACCCCATAACTTTGGTGAGGCAGAAATGGTCTAACCATTGTACATCCATTTGTAGAAGCTTAAGAAGCTACTTTAATTCCTCTGCTCGAATCTCAGCTGCGTTTATACTGCCAGAGTTGAGCCACTGCAAAGCACTTCTTTATCCTGAATTATAACTAGTATAAAGTCAACTTTCCTGTCCTTTCTCCGTGTTTTATCCTGTATATTTTCAGAACATACGTGTTACTGTAGGCCTACATCAATTGTATCATATTACTGTATAGATACTATTTTTAGTAAGAGAGTCTACATAGCAAAATATTAGACAATATGTCACATAATGTTTAACAATATGTTGTAGTATGACATTTTGTCCCACTGTGCATGCAGTGTAGTGCCCCCCAAAACATGAAAGCATCCCATATGTGCTACTGCAAACTGACTGGTTTGAAAACACTTTGAAGACTGTGTGGGTGGGATTGGGTTGGGGGGAGCAAGCTGAGTGCGTGAGACTATAATGCACGTGTTCTGGAGTGGCACGGCCATGAGTTGAGGTATCAGGTTGGTCACGTTCTCGTGTTTTGCTATATAATCTCAATATCCCCTGTGACATATATAATGATATAATAATCATATTTACTGTATTGTATGTAATTCTTACAAAGATATAGCACACATTATTATTATTCTTTTTTGGACTATTCCCAAGTCCTTTATGTTGTGAGAACAACATGACATGAGAGAATGAACAGACACTGTACATGGAGTACACACCAGAAGCACACTGAACACACCGACTATGATTCACTACCTCCTGTTGTTCTTATTTTCTATTCCAGTCAAATTTTTTGCCAAGCTCTTTTAGGGCTTTTCTATTGGTTTTCTTAAAAATGTCACAGCACAGCAGTCGAGTTGTATAGCTCATCCGTACAGTATCTGTGCAGTCAATTCAGTGAAGGACTGAACTGAAGGACAGCAACATTTTGGGTGAACTCAAAAGGGGGATATTCTTGGTTAATCCACGTTTTAGACAGAGCGGCAGACAATAGCAAAGAATAACAGCCTCGGCGTGTGTTGTAATTTGAGCTCTGTTTTTATAGCTGGTCTGGCCACGTGTTTATGTTAGTGTACACTATAGTATGTGTGTGCGAAACGCGTGTGTGTGTGTGTCCCACAGAGCACTTGTTTTGGTGTGAGATGCTGGTGCTCTTAGTTACATCTAGCGTCAGACAATCAAACATTGTTCTTATCAAGCTGCTGTATTTGAGCATTACGAGGAGAGCTTGCTAAAAACAATGAAAGAGAGCAAGATTTTGTAAATCAACAATTCAAACCCCCCCACCTTCTGCCCCCTCCCTTTTGAGCCCATTGGTCTGCCATTGCACAGAGCCCATTGACAATGCTGCAGTTGTGTACACACATTCATGTTCATTAGCTGTCACAGTTATAGGTTTGCTGAACCAATCAGGAAAAAGATGCCCTGAGTTGAAAAATCAACCAATATTGTCACAGATAATTTCACTCATTATTGTTCAATTCCTTATTAATAAAGCATGCTGATATGTTCCTTTGATAGTGTTTTTTTCTTTTTCTTCTGTATATGAACTATTTAATGTAGTTTTCTTTCTTTGGGAACAATATCTGGAACTTCTGGTTTAGATTTGGTTTTCTATTAAACCCGCCTGTTATTGAATTAATAGATTTGTTTAACTTCATGCTACTATGACCTGTGTATGTCAAGGAACATAGTGATTACAGCCACTACACTTTCAAAGTAAATGGGATAACAAAGCCAGCAGTCTGTTGGCTGAATGTAGATTCACTGGTGAGGTTAGGTATTCTTCTACTGACATTGCTGATGGTGAGTCAATGTAGTTACAACAGGCATGCACTTTGTGTTACACAAAATATGTACACGGTAGTATAGGTATTATTGGAGAGAATGTTTGCCACTTGAGTTTGTTTTTCTTCAGTCAACCCTGAAACCTTTCTCACCCATCTTAAGCTCACTGTGGTTTGACCTTTGACCTCAAGCCCCTAGCATTGAGATCTGGTCACACGTAGGACACGGCAGCGATAGAAATGAATCCATTGTAATCATTCAAATAACAGCCACACATTTCCTTGATACAGTGAATACATATCTGTCAACAATCAAGCTGGATTTCCCATGCTGTTTTCCCCTTGTATTCCAATTCATCTTGTTTTTTTCTTTTTGTTTATTTACTGTTTTTCTATTCTCTTACCCTTCAAGCTGATCCCCATGTCCATCAATGTGTTTGTCTTTTGCTATCTAGTCTGAGTAGACTAACTGATCTATAAGCTCAGCTCAAAGCCACACTATACCCCCACAGAGAGATAAGCTTCACTCACAGAGGACACACGGGCAAACAAGTGAATCAATATGTGAATAAATTGCCTACTCTACCACAAGAGGCCCCTGGGAAGATGGGTGGAAGGTGGTGTATCAACAGCAGACAAGATGGGAGGAAGGGCAGGCCAGCTTCGTTACCAGAGGAGAAGACATCGGGCGAGTATACGTGGAGGCAGAGCTAGAGCCTTCTCGTCCTGTTTTTAAAACGAGAAAAAGCCAGAGGGAAGAAGGGGCGGGGGGCAAGGGTTGAGCTCACACAATGAAAGAGGTATTTATTTAATCTCTTATTCATGCACACCCTGTATGTGGCTGGCAGGAGTCCCAAGTGGACAATTATAATGGCCGGGAGGTGCACTCCAGTCCTCCAGTGCGAGTTCTGTTAGTGTGACCCTAGACTCGCGGAGCCAGCCTTTACTTGCATAAAGTCTGGGACACAGCGTTGGATAACTGTGTCAACACTAGCCTACTACAGGAGAGGTGTTTTGATAGACATGCACGACGACCAACATTACTCCAAAATCGGACTTTACCCTTATACTAGAGGAATTAGTTAGCAACCTAAGTGACACAAGTCTGACTGTTTTGCATGTAATGTCAAAAGTATGGTTACTGCTTAAAATATAATGAAAGACTGAAAGACTGCACTAGAGCCTTCAGTTAGATTTGAGGATACACTCTTGTGAGTTACAATGCTAACAACCAGTGAAAATCTACTATCATACTTCCTGATAGTGCTGACATGCTTACAGTGCAGGGGTCTGTGTCAGACGTTTAGGAAGATGGTTAGTCTAATGTGACCTCCTTACGCCAGAATGCAGTGAAACGCAAGCTCCAGAGGCCCAGCATTTTGGTCCCAGCAAGGCGTTTAACACTGACAACCTCTTCCTTGTGGCTCTGGATACCCGATTGGCATGTGTGGTCCATCGCTAATTCATCTGTTGTTTGTTCACAGGATCCCCACCATAGCCCCCGAACTGCTCCGAACCTACAGGCTTTCATTCCTTTTGATGAATTATTTACACGGATGAATGTGTCTTTGTTCAAGGCCCAACAACTGCAGTTGCTCCGCTTTTGGCGTCTTGTTATTTGAAACTCAAACAAATCTCACATCAAAAATGGACACCGTTTGTTTAGACAAACAATAACACAGGGGGCCCCCATTTCCTATGGGTTGCAGCGCACACTTGGGAGTGATTGCATTGGCCGCAGAGTGTGACAATCCAAACTATACCATGCAGGGCCGAGCAGGAGATAAGGGGGGGGGGGGGGGGGATTGGGTTCGAATGGCATTAGCAGATGGATGTAACTCATTCTACCGGAGCTCGCTCGTACATTCGTTCGACAGAGAACACACAGGCGCTTAAACCTGGCATCAAAAATGTTGCTGGGCCACGTCCAGCAGCACATTGCTGTAGCTGTACTTGGAAGCCAGTGAGAATTGAATAACAGTTGGTTCAGAAGGATAGTATTGGTGTGGTGTGTGCTGTGGTGCGATGTGGTCTGCTGTACGTGACGCCCATTACAGCGAGTCTTCCTCTTTGTTGAATAGTCATAAGAAGAATGGAATATTTAATGGTATAACTACCATGGCTGTTTGTTGCATTAAGAGAGAAGAAGCCTAACAAATATGTTGTTGATGAAGGCTCTTGGTCTCAGAGACAACCTAGTCAGCATATACATGTATAAGTTATATTTACTAAAACAAACAATAGACTAGATAGAAATAACCAGTGATAACCAGCAAACAACACGTACGCGCACTCACACACACCCACACGCACGCACGCACACAGCTGAATATACCTGAACCGAAAAAACCAAAGGAAGAAGGCCTGCTCTCTTTTCGCTTGCTATAGCGGCTTCAGAGCAGAGAGTCAGACATTGAACAGCGGCGCTAGAACCTCAGCCACTTAGGCCAATTATGTCCCCCTAATTGAAGGGCAGTCTTGATTAGCACTAGGCTGCCCTATCGCCACAAAATGACACGATAATTACATAGTCTATTACTGTATGTCCCAGGGTCACTTGGTGTGTGTGTGTGTGTGTGCATGTGTGTGTGTGTGTGTGTGTGTGTGTGTGTGTGTGTGTGTGTGTGTACGTCACAACTGCATTTCCCATAAAATGGAGTAGCAAAATCAATGTGGGGGGGCGACAGCGCGCCAGTGGGTTATTACCCTGAACAGGAAATCAAAGCTGGCATGATATTCCACTCAACTCTGCCCGGAACAAGAGATTCATCATCTGAAGAAGTGTGAAAGAGAGAGAGAGAGAGAGAGAGAGAGAGAGAGAGAGAGAGAGAGAGAGAGAGAGAGAGAGAGAGAGAAGATGGA
>JAODLL010031590.1:0-22982 GCA_026546735.1 Forbesichthys agassizii | reverse complement strand
TGATAACGACTCATTCATTAGAATCAGGTGTGTTGGAGCAGGGAGACATCTAAAACATGCAGGGCTGAGGCTCTCCATGATCAGGGTTCCCTACCCCTGCTATAGAGGGAAATGGGATTTGCGAACATTAGACGTATCCATCCATCCATGGAATTACAGTTGTATTAATCTCGAAATGACTAGCATGTTTTCTCAAAAACATGCTAGGCATGCTAGTAAAAACATGCTAGTCATTTGGAGATGAATACAACTGTAATTCCACTTTAAGGAATAGGTGAAAAATCAAGACCAGCCACATAAATATATGTTATGATAATGTTGCTTATTCAGGTGAGAATGAAGATGAGAAGCTAAATGAGGTAATGCATGAAGCCTGGAGATTCAATAGAGACTGTAAAATACTGAGAGATGGTCTGCAAGGCCTCAGCTGGGATGGTCAGTACCAATTTTCTCTTTTTGTATGCCTATTATTATTATTATTATTATTATTATTATTATTATAAAAAAATAACTATTTCCTTAAGCACATATTCCTAAAATATAACATATTTTCATAACATTTGCATGATACACCTGCCAAACAAATATGTTATTCTGAGATTGTTGAGTCCTTGTATTCCCTAGTTCCTTGTTTTTCGTTTTGTTTTGTACTATGGAGAAGTAACTTGGAACATATATGCTTTGAGACCAATCTGTGCTTTCACATTCATTTTTATTATTGGTTTCTTTGTTTCAGGACGAGCCTTTATTGACAAAGTAGATCGCTTGAAATTGGCAGAGATAGTAAAACAGGCCATTGAAGAGAAGACAAATCTCCAAGAATCTCATTAGCTAATGCTGTCTGTCTATATCCTTTTTGATATTGTTTATTATGGCCCTTTTTAAGAAAATTGTAAAGATTTGTACGTAGATGTATTTACTGAAGTTGACCCCCCACACACACACGAGCGTGTGCGCACACACCATCTGAGAGACATATTGTACAGCTGTAGATATATTTCAGAGAAGACACATTGGTACTGTAATTTTTTTAATTAAGAAATTTAAGCAAGCAACGTGGAAAATTGTAACAATGGAGACGAATCAATGACAGATTCGATTTTCTGTGAGGGAATTGTTTTCTAGATTGGTTATTTCAGCAAGCAACTTTATTTGGTTTTAATTCTGTTTCATTTCTTTTAAACAATGTTTTTATTTATCTGATTAATTCCATTCCATTCTTTTGTTTTAAAAATATATTTCACACATGGCCCTACAACAGGCTTTGTATTAAGAAAAAGTATCTGCTAAATTGTGACTTTGTTTTCATATACATGCTCTCTTAATTCTGGGCTATGATTAAATTGCCTGAATACATTTCTGAACAACATTTTTTCCACAGATTTTTCAAGGAAGTCTAATATAAGTCTAAGACAAGTGTCGGGAGAAGTTGATTCAAAAATAGTGTGCTGTTGGTATAGTCTATATGCTATCCCAAATTATATTTGTACCCCAAGCCCCTGATGGAATGCTAGCAAATTTTTTTTTTTTTTTAACTATAGGGTGGCATCGATATGATACTGAGATTGGAAATCGGTCCGATACTGACTTAAATAGCTGAATCGTATCGGTGACAGTTGTAACCGATCGATGGGGCTGATCCAATTTAATGAATTTACATGCGTAGGTCTACTGTCAAGCATCAGCAATGTTTAACCTACACAGGCCACACTATCAGCAGCAGATGGGCTTCTAAATCGTATATGCTGTCATTTACTTTACAACTTAACTTAAAACTTAATTTAACACTGGAATGAGATCGGTACTCTGTATCGGCCGATAACCGAAGTGCTGGTATCTGTATCGGTAAAAAACTGAAAAAACTGGATTGTGCCATCCCTAATTTTAACATGTTGCTTCATATTTTGGCACACCTAATCAAACTAAATTAGTAAATGCATTCTTTAGCAAAAGGCTCTATAGATTATGGAGTTCCTGAAGTGATGGTGCAAAATTGCCTTCAAAGTCTGTTTCTGGTCAGCACATTTGAATGTCAAGTCTCTTATTTCTTCAGCCACTCTAATCGAAAAAAATATATATAGCTGAATTAACTGTTGTACAGTCATGCTTAGTTTAAAGACTCAAAATATTACCTGACATTCAAGTGAATGTGTCGCTCCTTAATAGAGGGGTGTAAAACCCGGTACCGTATTATATCTGTTAAAGCACGTTTGAGGCATCAAGCTAATCTGTTTGGGTCAGGCGATGACAACAAAACCCCAAAAGAGCAACTATGTCAATTAACAATTGGGATTTAAGTTTTTCTCCTTAAATTGCTGGAATTTGCAACTCTCTTAAACTGTGCAATAGTTCTTTTTACATGTATTGTTCATAGTGCATGCATGTACATGTTTGATATGTATTTATTTATTGTCAGTATTATAGACAGTCATAGACTTTCCCTCCTCAAATTCCTATGTTGTTTTGATGGATCCAGTCAAAGAAATTCCCCACTGAATACTTTTTTTCCTTTTTCCTTTATGATTCACCCCCAAAATTGTAACTGGCAATCCATTGACTGGCTAAACCCATTGTACTGCTTTTTGTCTTTAGTCTGGTTCATTCATGTCAGATTATAGGGTATGCATGGAGGAATTATTTTACAGGTACATGGAATAGTACAGAGAACACTAACGTAGTAGGAGTGGGTTTATTTAGCATTGCTCTCTCTCCCCTCTAGATGTATTTTTATTTTTATTTTGTTTTATACATCTTAGTCTTAATATGTTTGGATCTGTTTGTCTGTTTATTACAATTAGATGAGCAAAGGTAGATGCATCTTAACTTGAAAATAATATTACTTGCTCAACTAATTGAGTTATGTTGATGTCGGTTTAAAAACAAAAAGGATTTATGAGTTAATATAATACATCAGTATTGGTATTCCCATGATGAGGGGAACATTCTAATACATTTTCAAAGATAGGCTTTTTGACTTCCAGTTTCATATCAAAAGTATATGTCAGGGTTTAACTGCCACAGTTAATTATTTTTCTCATCTGGCCACTATGTGACCACATGTGCCTTGTTGATTGTGGATTATCGGTCCACAGGCACCTCCATTACTCATATTACATATCCCTCTTAAATATTGCTGGGGGTGATTAAGATCAATCATTACCAATGATGCATTGATGTCCTGCTAGGAAATGTATAATCCATAAAACCTCTTACAACTGGTGAATTTAATGGTGACCACAAATTTCAACCATGCTTATACGAATCTACTGTATGCGTGAAAATGTGTAGCTATGTATGTGTGGTTCCAAATAACTGTCCTTTTATTTTCGGTCAGTAAATCAGAACCATTTCTCCATATCCCAAACATCAGACTGTCATATCCTTAGCTACCCATGTGTGCATTGGAATAATATTGCAACATTTAATACCTTTTATATATACTATAGATGCTGCTTTCCAAATCCCAAGAGACTCTTGCTAGGATTAATAATGGCATAATGGCTTGTTTTCTTAAATCTGCAGACTGATAGATGCTGCTGATTTGATAGGCTGGAAAGGGCCAGCCTTGAGTCACTGCACATCTTGTCCTTTTCTAACAGCATCAATCTATTATATTTTATCTAAAAAATAAGGGAGATATTGAGGTTGTTTTTTAAGTTTCTGACAAGGATTTGCTTTCTTTAGACTTGGCAAACAAATTAAAGTATATTTTCTTAAAACTGATACGATTTAATCTGTTGATTAGTTAGGCAGACCGTTTGAGGTGTGACAACTTTTCCACCACTATTCAACCCCCAACCCCTCAGTGTGGCAGTTATGTAGCATGTCTATCATGACTGTACTTCCATCTATGTATCTTTCTGCCTTATTGGAAATGTTTTGACATGCTGAATTTGTAATAAATTTTACTTTTCAACATTATAGAAATGCATTCGTTCAAATGCTTCCCTTTTCTGTTTGTGTACAACAACCATACAGTTCAACCAAAAATAATTATACTTCCAAAATATTGTTCCTTTATTAGACATTTAAAAAGGTCATGTTTATCGCATAGTTTAACTGAAAGCTGGAAATGGAAATCTGCATCTGTACAACAATGGCATGTTTAAACTATTGATGGTCAGGATAACCATTCATACAAAATATGTAAATCAATCCGCACTGTAAGGCACTGACATTTTGATGTAATGCAGCATTAATGTGATCCAGAAATGGAAACGGCTGTATTATTGTTTACACACTAACATTCCACAATTGATAAGAAAATTAAAGTAACAAATTTGGAATAGTGACACTAATAATATTGACATCAACTGAATAATAAGTATGCATGTGAACAGTGAAACACAGGAAACCATGTAGTGTGTACTGCTCTGCACTATATTTTCTTATACTGGAATTCCTCTAATAACTGAATATCTAGGTATTTTACCTTACAGGTTAGTCACAGGATTGACAAGCGCATCACAATAAAGAAAACATCCATCCTTTAGGTCCCTTTGCACATCCCAAACATGGGAGAAGTATTAGTAACATATGTATATATAAAAACTTTCATAACATACGGCATTTAAGTGTCGCTCTTATTAATTTCCACTCAAAATGTACAATGCAATATTTGTAGCTTGTGCAGCAAGTTACAAATGAAAACCGAAAGCATGTGTGATCTTTGAAGACAAACTGCGGTTATGATGAACCGTTTCCATTTCTCTATCGATTTTCAAAATAACAAAATGTCAGAATGTAAATTTGTATATTGCTATTTTAATCATTCAATGTAGGCATAAATAAAACGTATCGTTAGGATTCACTTGAGATTGATGGTTCCCCTCCTACATGCTGAGCCACAATATTTAGTCCCTCCTCTCACTGCGTAGAACACATGTTCTAAGACAAATCTCTTGTCCAGGACAATGCCCTTAGCCAAAAGAGGGTAAATGTAAAACACCCTTCTTCAATGCTTTTGGTAATAACACCATCTTTGGGCAGAGGGCAGAGAATTGGGTCAACAGATGAAACTAAAGAACTCAAATTTAATTTGTGTGAGAACTAGAAAGAAACCCCCTCCTACATCCTTTGCATAGAAAACACTTTTTCAAACATAATAGAAGGCATTTTAACACAGATAGCTCAGTCAGAGTCTTCGTCATCCAGATACTCCTCTGCATGGCTGAGTGTGCGGCTGATGTCTGAAACAATGTAAACAACAAAACATTAAAAAATCTGTGTGATGATCAAGTGTAGTTGAACAAGATTATGCAATTGTTCAAACCATCTGATAAATGCTATACATATTTTCCACCAGCCATGTCTATGTTTTATTTAACATTCCAACATTAAGGACAGTTTTTAGAAAACATTGTGTTTGAGAATGCCATAAGCATATATAAATATTAACCCAGGATTTTTAAATTAACGTTAAAGGCTACAGTTTAGATTAACATCATTGGTGAAATTTACTAAGTAAGTGTAAGTGTTACAGGGATAGAGAAATTGCTACAGCCTAATTGTAACCTGAGAAATTGCCTAAGCAGTACATTTATCCTTACATTTTATGTCAAAATGTTTATACTACATTCTACTATTCCATTTTCCTGATTTAGTTGTATGTGCTTTGAGGCTGCCACCTACTGGTGGCTGTGACTTACTGCTTCCCACTTTTCTCTTGAGAAGTGAGGCACACTGGGCATTTGTGGCCATTTCTAAAGCCAGCTTCTTCTCATTGTTCCTTACATCTGTACTGGCATCTGAAAACACACAGGTAGACAAAAGGACATTCAAACATACAATGTAAACACACTGAGCAACACCAAGAATGGACCACACTCAATGTTCCTGTACAGTAATGGGTTTAACACTTGCAATCCCGCCCCCACCTGACTCATTTAGAGAGCATATCCACACCACCTGACCAGCAAAAATATGAGTTCATCAACCAACCACACCTGACCCAAATGCCTCCAATGTTAGCTTGAATGGCAATGGTTAAGGCCTCCAATGTTAGCTTGAATGGCAATGGTTAAGGCCTCCAATGTTAGCTTGAATGGCAATGGTTAAGGCCCATTTTTGCTTCTGCATCGAGCTTTACGCCATGCCTTAGTACCGTACGTCGTTGTAAGCATTTTATACTTCTGCACTGGTCTTTTGGATGCGCGGACCTCTGCGTGTTGCATGCGAAGCGCCATGTCTTGTTTATATGCTTGAGTTAGAACACAAATAGAGTGTAACAGTTTTTAAATAAGCACATAAATAGATTTATTTCCAGCGTTCTTAGTTACACTAACATTTATCATAGGTAACAATCAGTGCCACTGCCGACAGAAAAAAGTAGGCAATTTTTTACTATATTTACTCAACTGACTGTTTAATTTAGTTTATTTTGTATACATTTCCCAGATCAAATGTTTATTTCTGGTATAGTATGTATATTTCAGCAAATCGTTTTATATCTATGTATTTGCTATGCAAGATGTCATTGAGTGTTTAGAAAGGAATTCAAAATAAAATATATTATGATTTATATTTTGCTGCCCGCACAAGGAAATCCCATAGATAAAAACCCTACCGTGTCAGTTGTAGTCTTGGTTAATAATGCTCAAGCAAGACATATAAAAGCGTTTCTTTCCAGCTAATCTAATAATTATACCAGTATGGTCAAATGGGGACAGTCTGTGCATGCATGAAGGCTATGGCGTTGTTATAAACATTCCCAATTCCAAAGCACTACTCTGGCATAATGGCACATGGGCTTGCATCCAAGCGAATAAACGGACGGACGGACTGACAGGTACTTACATTTTTGGAGAGGTGCACGTCAGCCTACGCCGTAGCTTTGACACGGAAGCATAAATGGGCCTTGAGAGATAAGTGCTTCTTATTTAATGCATGATTCACACGACAAGCACTGGTGTAGACAAGGTTTTGAAAATAAATCCAACGTAGATTACAACAAAGTGGGAGCAGTGTTGCACAATTTAGTTTTTGGGCTGTTAGCATTTTACATTGATTGCACAGCTTATTGTATTGGAGCCCAATAGCATCCCAGTCTAGGCTAATAAATAAACAGACCAATTGTTCCATCAGATGTAGTGTAACCGCAATATTGGTATAGTTGGTGATTTGATAAATATAATCTGATGTCAGAAAACTGCATGATCTCAAATAAAAAGCTAATGGTAATTATTGTTCTTTGGTAGATGCTTAATACATTGAACTTGTATTCCATACAATATGAAACTATTTGAACATAATTTTCCCTTTGAAACAGAGGACTTACTCTTTTTAAGCAACATCTCCACTATGTCCGAATAGCCCTTCCACGCAGCAGCATGCAGGGGTGTGTCCCCAAGTTTATTCTATAATACAAACACAAATGGTCACTACTGCTGAACAACATTCTCAATGGATTAGAATTCCAGCCTTTATAAATAATCATCTTGTCCAGTAGAAATGGCTCATTACAAAGAAGACTAGATCCCTAATTTTCAAAACACCATCTTCTGGCTAATACATCAGACAAACATGCATCATGTTAAGTTTGAAGGAGTTCATTGCCCTGACCTGCTGGTTGAGCTCTATATTGGGATGGCCCAGCAACAGTTCCACCACATCTGGTGAAGAAGGAAATAATGTATTCATTAATTGTTTCAATTAATGTAATATTCATGGTTTAATACATTACTATGATTAAAGAACAGGGAAGAACATCCTGTAGCATCTAAGTAACACGAGCTCATTCCATGATATCAAAACTTAAATGTTACAATGTTCATTTCATGTGTACATAATATTGTAATGTAACCAAACAGAGACAATTCTGACCTTTATGTCCTCCATGGCAAGCCCAGTAGAGGGCGGTGTTTCCCGCCTTGTCCAGTCCATTGACTGCTACCTTGTTCTCCAAACACTCTCTCAACCAGCTCATATTGCCTATCATGCACACGCACATATGCAAACAGTAGTCATAGATTTGATAAGAGGGGTGTTTCTATATGCAAATCATATCACCGGCCTACAAAAGAAACTAGATATGAAAATAGGGCAAAATGCAGGAATGCTGATGTCATGTATTACCTCGTTTGGCTGCCTCATGCATTGGGTTATCAATCGACTCCGCCTGTTCAGTAACTGTATGAGTGTTCAAAGAAATAATCACATTTATCAAGTGAGTCTTTTACCAGCAGATAAGGTCTGACTGTAAAACAATACTACTGTTACTGTGTAAATGGAAAAAGTATAGTATTACATTTTAAACTCACCGTAATTACTTGGAATTAGGCCATTTCTCCCTCTGCATGTTCCCTTCCACCAATTGCTGTCACTCTAAGGATTATAGACAAGCAGTGAAAGCTAATGGCTTCGGTTCATTTCATGTAGAGACAGTGAAGAAAAGGAAAATACAAAGTCAAACGATATCAAATAGTAAATAAATAGGTCGGAGTAGCAGACCACAGCCAAAACGGACAAATGAGATCATAGATTCAAAATAGATTAAAATAGAAATGAAAAAGAAATACAATTCAAGAGTAACAAAGAAGACGTGAAGGCGAACCAAGATACTTAACATTCAGAGGTCTAACTTACTGTGTCAGAGATGTACAAAATGTCTCCTTCTTCAAAGTACAGCTCGTCCGGCTGCCAATACAACAAAAACCAAATTCAGCAAAGTCGGTAAGGACTGACGGCGAGTCTCAGTGCAAACAAGTCACTGCCTCCGATCTCACTGAATCAAACAGGCATAGGCTAATAATGATCCTCCACCAATTTAGTTTGTGTATAGTTTGCATTTGCCAACATGATATAATTTTAAATACATTTTTTTATTTTAAAAAATTAAGGTGAAATGTTCCCCCAAAAAAGAAAAACAACTTTATCGCATCGATGTTGCTGTGTAGGTAAACATTGTGACCTGTTCATCTCATTCTCTAGTCTAGTAGTATGAAACAATTGGATACTTCATTCCAAACTATTTAGCATTTGACTACTACTATTTTGTCAGAAAATGGAAAGAAAAAAAAAAACTCACAGTTCTGGGATCAAAGGTGAACATGGCTCGATACACCTTGACCTGGCCTATGAAAGAGAGTACATTTAACAAGCTATACATGATCCTGTCTGACACCATATGTGACAAAGCACCAGAACCTCTGACCAAAACAAGCGCTTTACAGGTTACACAAATGCGCAATTGCGGCTTGAACGGCTATGAAAATAAAGAGGTGCTCATATTACAAGTCACTTTGGTAGTTTGATGTCATTCTCTGCTCAGGATGCAATTAGTTGTTTGCTGCTATATTCATGTTTGCAATAGCATATGACCTTAAATAACCTATGTAACAGAAGTTGTACTGTAATTATCACCCTCGCTATATTAAAGCTGGCATAGGTAAGATTAGAGAATTGCAACGAGAGCTAAACAAAAGAGTTCAATTTTGAAAAATCAACACCTCTCAAAACCCACCCCTCCCCTGCTGCTCTCTCCATCTGGAGCATGTTGGCCTGCCATTGTGAAGCACCACTGACAAGAACTGTTGCAGCTGTGGGTGTATTCATGTGACTGACAGACTAGATTGATTTACCAGAACACTCAGGGAATGAGTGTCCCTCATTGTTCAAAATTATTTCTGGAATAATCCAAAAGTAGGTTATATAGGCAGAGTCTATCAAGGGGATACTGTACATCCCTCCATCAGCACACTTTGGGCCCAATATGACCTGCTGTATTTGGTGGCAAAACAAGTTCATGACCTCTGTGTGCAGATAATCAGTTGCACAACCCTGGACAAAAACAAAATATAATAACATATAAAGATGTAATGTAATACCAATGATAGATAGGAGTAGGATATTTGAAAGTGGTCCATTTCAAGCTAAACATGAACAAAAACCAGGTTTGGGTTCCTAAAAACCTGTGATTGGTTGAGTTTATGGGTACATGTTTTCTCTGGACCATGGAGTAATAGCTGGGGTCCAGCTACATATGTAGCTAGCAGATATTAGCCAGCGCCAGCATACACTTAGCTAGAATTTTTCACATTGTTTCAGTGTAGCAGAATGAAAGAGGTCATTTGCAATGCTGCTCAAGACAAGCCCAACTCTGTTGAGTATAGCCACAGCATGTACACACTGCGGGCCTAGTCACGCTGCTCCAAACACACAGGCCTGTGGGGACTAGCCCACAGAGAACCTCAATTTCAAACTGTAGTGATACATTTTTCCTGATGATTTAAAGTTCAAATAAAGTTTGTGATTGTATATAGTTATTTTTTCCCAAATACAGTACATTTCATTAGCGTTTATTGTCATGCACAATTAGAAACACGTTTCCCCATACAATGAAATTCTTCCTTTACCTTCCACTCTGAATGAACACACAGACGCAATATTAAGTTAACAAAATGTCTAGGTGCAAGTCCTGTGCAAATGTTACTGTATGGTCTAGTGACCTGGGTGTTTGACTCCCAGCCGAAAGGTCATGGGTTCGAGCCACTGTGTCTGCCTGCCTCTACCTCTATGATAAAAGATGCCTAACCTCTACCGGCTCCTTGTAACACCTGTTGTAACTGTACTCATGGATGTCACTTTGGATAACACAAGCCCGCTTGTTTTGGAATCGTATTATTGTTACAATAGGAATACTGACAACACTGTGCACTTCATATCTTGAAAAATGTCTCCTACGGTACAGAATGCATTGTCTGTTGTTTTTAAAAAAGCATGTGAAAAATATTAACCTCCCACATTGATTTGGTTGAGGCTGAAGACATTACATTATGGGGTAGCATATAACTCAGTTACATAAAGCACTAAATAATAATTGCAAATTAACCAAAATATAAACATAATTTTCAGGGGAAAAAAGTTCTCATAGCAGCTGTATGTAATTTGTGGGTTGATTCAGTTAAAAGCTGAAAAATGTGGTCAAACAAAAAATTGCACACTACAATGTGAACATAATACTTCTTGAGAACTTCAGGCAATGAGCATCATTAATATTGACATCGTTGTAATACTGAGTGACTGTTCCCATTCCCATCCTAGTTATAAAAATGTAAGCTGTCAACTTCAGTGATGGCATTTTGAGGGTTAATGAAATCTTTTGTGGATTACCTTCGTTTTTTGGTTGTTCGTTTTGTCTCCAAATTAAACAAAAACATAATGACAAAATGGACACTGCACACTAAAATGGAATGGCCTGAAAGTTAGTGTTTCATAGGGCCACATATGCGATATGCGGCGAGTGCAACACCTGACGCTCGCAAGCACGTCACCCCAAACCACGAGAATCGCCCAAGCAACACTACAAAAACGATGTTATTATCAAAATGTCCACATTTCAATGTAGTAAGTGCACAGCACATAAACATTAATATGCGGACGTAAGCAATATGAATATACTTTACATTTTTGAACCATGATTAATATGCGAGGATGACGATAGACTGCCAAGCCTCTGAACTCTACTGTACATCGATGATGTAGGCGCTACCGTACCGGGTACTGTACTGTAAATAGGGAAGTAGCAGAGGCCTGACAATGGTCAAGTGTTGTGCATATCCTAAGGAGTGTTGATTAAAAAAACAGCATTTGAACATAAATCTATCTGGTGGAAATAATATGGTGGAATTACATTTATTTAAGTGTCAATCGCTCTCCTTGAAGCTCAGAAAAACCCCGCCTGTTCAGTTGAGATCGTCTCTATACACTGCTCTGTGCTAAACTAAAAAGGCAGTTGTTTGCCGAAAAGTAACATACATTAAGTGTGCTTACCTGGCTTGGTCGGTTTAGGAGGAGGTTTTGACATTTTGTTAACCTCAAACCCCACTCTATATGGTATTCTAACCAAAGCTGTATCTCGACTACAACAGCCACTATCTCACTTCCAATGAGGAAGTTAACCTAGTTAGCTACAACACGGAAAGGTTAAAGTGCGCATGCTTCATCATAAATGTATGGAAGCCCTAAAGTGCCAACTGTGCCAAACATTGTCTGCATTTGGCAAAATGCCTTATGTCTCTGCTCTTTCCTTCCCATGGAACTATTAACTGCACTTACACATATCCAACTAAGAATGTTGTATGCAAATCAACCATTCTAAATTTGACTATTGGCCTATTTTATTCACTTTTCTACTGATTACGTTACAGAGAGTAATAGGCAACTGACTACAACCGCGATTAGTAAATCTACTACACTTCCCATGAGTTGATAATGGATGCAGTTTAACCTTCCAAACAGCTATTTCCTGTTATTTGCAATTATTATTCATTGAACTCATTGACATTTTCGTGTGTTGTTAGTCAGCGTGTGATATACTTATTCGATATTTATATTTACAATTTACTTTGTGATGAAAACACTTGTAGTCGGAATAGGCGGGTAAGTCAAGAAGTCTACTTGGAATGTGATTCCTTGTCCTTCAACACACGTGTAGTAGCCACGTGTATAAACTCTAATTTGTATATTGATGACAGACTTCCTCAAACTGGGCAGGGTAGGCTAGTGCAATTGTAACGGTGGCCAGCAGGTAGCTGTGCGGTGTTAATCCTCACTCTCCGATACCTCATAGGACGCTCTGGCGACGCAGGCCAGGGCCCATGGGTTTTTGGCCTGCCTTGTAGGAGCGTCCGCTCTAGACCGTCACACAAATAATGTGAATGAATGAGAGTATACACGTCTTATCTGATGGCAACATGATACTGATGCCTGAATGCAAACCGCATTCCCGTGTTTATTTCTCTCAGAATAACAAATGGAGGGAAGTCAACCCTTTCGAGTAGTCTACATCATCAGTTACCTAACAGCTGCATCATAGCTCAGGATGCATACTTTAAAGTAGGTCCACAACACACAAGTCTAGTGACTAAATAAGGCATGATCACTGAGTAATGCATTTCCTCTTTTCAAGGATGATTCCGTGATTCCTGTGGACAGCAATGGCTTCAAACAATATGGGCATTTCATTTGGTTGTTATTTAATCAGGAGGCTGGCATGATTTCACTGAGATCAACACATTGCAATAATTAATTGTTTATTCGCCTTGTATTGTCTAACAGTTCCTTGACACGTTTACAAATTAAATACATAATATAACTTACAAATTAATTTACACAAATCTTAAGCATGATGGGACATAGATAATAGCTCCCATTTGCTTCCCATAGCAGTCTAGCATTTTCCAAGCAGACTACATGGTATTCCATTTGGAATTGCATATAAGGCTTACATTATGTTAACATATTTTGCATAACATATTATCCATTTGCCTGTTTTGAAATATGTGTTGTTGCATCATCATAACCATCATCACCATCAACTTTATTGTCAGACTCAGGGTCCATTAGAAAACAAACAAACAAACGTCAAAAGTAAAATTAAATAAAATAATGAAAAGGAAACATTCCCTTGTATGTTTCCTAAAATAAAGTGATTCCAATTCTAATACTCTATAGAGCTCGAGGCCCTCCACATGGACAAGATGATTAACGATGTGGAGTTGTGGCATAAAGACCCAGACTCCTTCCTGGCCTTGCGTGGTTTGAAGGAAGAGCACACATCAGGACAAGAGAAGGTGTATGTGCTGATAGTGGAGGGCTTCCTGATTTTCAACTACAGGTAGATTGATGTACTCTGGTGCACTTGGAACAACTAGTGTTTTTATTTGCCCCCAGCCTCAGCAACATTGTGTGTTTACATTTCTATCAAATCGATTGTTTTGAGAGATTTTGATATTGCAATTCTTTGGTCTAAGTATTTTACGTGTTGTTTGACAGACCTTTGAATAAATTCATGGACAAAAGATACTTCTTGGAAATCCCTCATAATGTCTGCAAGAGGAGAAGATGGTTAGAATTAAATGTTTTCAGTTGTTTTCATTAAATCTTTTTTCATATTTTTATTTTCTCCAATTTTTTTTTTTTAGGAAACAGGTAACCCAAATAATTGAAAATGACAAATACATATACTGGTATCTTAAATGAATATGTTTGATCACATACTGATAATCTACAAACTAAAATAAATAGATAACAAGAAAACAAAGATCCTAACCGATTAACATTAATTGACAGTTCGAGAGTGTACACGCCCCCAGACCCTCCTGGGTTCTTTGAAGGACATGTGTGGCCAATGTACCTGAAGAATCGGCAGGAGATGGAAAGCATGACATCAGGGATAGGTGAGCGAGATTGATTAAACAAAAGATGGCATTCATTGTCCACAATAAAATTGAGATTATATATCAATTGGTATTATTTTGATAAGATTTGATACTTTTAAAAGTTGTTTGGAGCTGGGGAATTCAATAGCGTGCGCGCACCTGCAATTGACATTGTTGAGAGAAACTACTTGTAACAGAATTCAAATGATGGAAAAACCCTGTGTGGTGTTTGTAGAATGTTTACCCAAAACATAATGAATCAGTACTGAAATTATATCACTCTCACTCCAGTGTATTTAAATGGTCTGGTGACAAAGGAGGAACTTCTTGCCTCTGTGTATGAGGATGTTACTAAAGACATTGAACATCTCAGGGGTAAGTATGTTATAGAGACGGATGAAATGCACAAATATGGAGTATCTGTTTAATTCTAGTTTCTGGGTAGGGATGTTATCGTGGCTACCTGGATCGCCTATACTCAGGGGTTGTATGCATGTGCTTGCATATGTGCTTCTGGGAATTGCATCCTTTCTAATGTAATCCAAGAAAATGAGTATAACACTGCGATTAAAAGCAATTGTTTGTATAATACATTTTAGGATGATTTATAGTCTAAATGGTAGTTACGCTCTCTTGCAGTAGACCTACGCATGTCTACAATGCATTCAACATTGTGTGGTCAATGTATTGGACATTCCACTGTCGGTCAGTGCTCCAGGCGCATGGAAAGGGTTGGACTTAAAAAGGCCCGTCTATGCTTCTGTGTCGAACTTGGCTCCCAATAGAACAGAGTGTAAAACGTTTTGAAATATGCATATAAACAAATGTATTTCCAGCGAATCTCTTATTTACACCAACATGTATCATAGGAAACAATCTGCTGACTGCTTTTCCCTATGCATGGGCTAGTCTTGGTTAATAATGCTCAAGCAAGACATATACAAATGTTTCTTTCCAGATAAACAAATATTTGATTGTCAAAGGGAGACAGTCTGTGCATGCATGAAGGCTATTGCTTTGTTATAAACATTCCAAAGCACTACTCTGGAATATGGGCTTGCGTCCACAAGACTGCTGCGTCGAATCGACGTAACGGGTAGTTACATTTTGGAGAGGTGCACGTCAGTCTACACCTAGCAACGCCGTATCCTCCGTAGACCAACACACCCACGTCGACATCTGCGTCGGTCTGAAACTAACAGAGATGCTTGCGTTCGCGCTTTGCGCCGGTTGAAAGATAGAGCCCAAAATTTAACTGCACCCTAAAATGTTTTTTTTTTAGCTGTAAAATAAGTAATAAGGTTTAGCTGTGATGAGACATCAATGCTGGCGACAAAATTGACAAAAATCTAGTTTTTATAAAAATCTGCATTTTATGGCCTGAAAACAGATCTACTATACACGACACGTCATATCCATTCAAAATCACCCCAGGACCCGGCTGGATTACAACATTACACACTGTCTGCTCATATGTCATCAAATTCAAATATTAACATTGTTAATCGAGCCTCTCCCCTCACTCAGCTCCTTGACACATGTTTCAAAGTTGTGTAGTGGGTGGAGTCAGGCTCAGAGCTGGGATGCAGTTACAATTTATCTTAAAGTCAGGATACTTTGTGTTCACATTTGTGTGGTGATTAATAGACACATTTTAGTGGAAGATGAAAATGCTTGTTTTTCTGATTGTTCACTTTGGCGGCTGCTGTGCCGTAATTGATGGTGAGAATTAAATGATGTGTCTTTGATTCCCTTTTTACGAGTTGTATGATTTTGTGCATTTTGTTATATATATAATTATAATTATTATTTTATTTAATTTTTTTTTTTTAAATATATATATATACTTTTTAGAATAATTAGTTCAGTTAACCATTAGCTAATTAATTTCTTCATATTCTTTACAGATCTGTCTGGGAAACAGTTTACTTTCGGGAACAATGCAAATGATCCTCATGTGATTCTTTATGCTAACATTGAAACGATTTCAGCCATGACGATGTGCCAGAGGTTCTTCACTGAACTTAACCGTGTGCAATCCATTTTTTCTTTAGCAACGCATGCTGATTCAAATAGTGTTCTTCTTACCAGGAACACTTTAGGTGTGTATAAAGTGCATTTAGGAGGGTATGAATATACCTTCAATATACCAGATAAGCATCAGGAA
Organism: Forbesichthys agassizii; assembly: GCA_026546735.1. Classification (NCBI taxonomy): domain Eukaryota; kingdom Metazoa; phylum Chordata; class Actinopteri; order Percopsiformes; family Amblyopsidae; genus Forbesichthys; species Forbesichthys agassizii. The sequence goes on along the minus strand of JAODLL010031590.1, from coordinate 6,656 downwards.
TGGAATTCAATCTGCTGGACCTGGAACTCAAAGACAGAGCTCACTCAATTGTGGCTCAACGGAAGGAGAAGTGCACAGACATTTATGTCATCTAAAGCTATTTTAACTGAGAATGCAATTATAATTCTCGGGCAGGAGCAAGACACTTATGGCGGTGGGTTTGATCCTAATCAGGCATTCAAGGGAGACGTTACAGATGTTCACTTGTGGGACTATGTTATGTCCTCTTGTGAACTCGGAGATTACATGAAGGGTAGTTCCTTTGTTCCGGGCAATGTTCTTAACTGGAGAGCCTTAACATATGACATTGTTGGTAAAGTGTTTGTTCAGGTGTCCGATTTTGATGAACACATATGTAATTATGACGTTAAATATGTCTAAATAGTAAAAGTGGAGGGAGTGGAGTCTTGTTAAATATAGCTGTGCTCTGTGTTCAATTAAAAATATATAGTACTTCATTGTCTTGATTCATATAACCTACTTTTAGAAAGACTTTTAATCACCATAAAAAGTATGTAGTTAATATTAGCATATTGAATGTGATACAAGCTCTAAGTATTTTGATCTATTAACCCTAATGCCAATAAACAGAACAGCTTTGTAGCTATGTGTGGTCTATTGCTTCTAACTGACATCCACACCATTTCCAATAATATTAGGAACTATATTACATATGTGCTATATCAGGTCAGCAACCTTTTTGATAGGAAGTCCCCTTTTAAAATGTTCTTGTTGGTCAGTATGCCATGTCGGCGTTATGTTTATTTATGACATTACAACAACAAAATGTAATATCGAAGGGATCTGTAATTTTATTCCATCTATAACCAATATGCAGAGCAACATACAAATTAAAAAAAAGTTCTCCCGCAATCAGGATATTGTAATTGTATATTAGAATATGATACAAGGTTTCCATCCTTATGGAAACATCCACATCTGAGTTTAGATCATTAACTTTACCAACATTAAAACAATCCTAGTTATCAGCTATAAACTTCATTCAGTAATAATGGCAGTTATCAAAACGAGAATTAAGTGAACAAATTATTGTGTGATATTATGCCAGGTTATTTTAACATACCTGCACAGTTAGGCTATACTAGCGAGTCCACCTATCACAAAGCAAGTTTGTAGTAGCTGCCTTGGATTTAAATACATTGTTACATTGTTTAGAGTGCCCATACAGTATTATCTCTGGCAGAGGTCTTTAACAGGGGGTCCTCCAAATTATTTGATTCCACTTCTTTCTTCCAAAACTGTAAGTGTCAGAAAATATACATTAACAAAAATTCAACCTGTGCTATACATATAAACCTGTCAGTTATTATTGTAATGGACTAGTTGGTGGTTTACTTTTATGGCACTGTAGGAAGTGTATTTAACCAAAAGTTAATGGTTTATACTGTTAATCTGTGTATGTTGCAGCCCTACACATTATTGATGGCCCGGCATCTACATTTTTTATTCCGTATATAACGGGTTCCTGTGCCGTGTTTCCATCAGCCAAGGGCTCCTTGGCCTGAAATACGTGGGAAGACTCTGGTCTACGAGAAATACGGTTTCACACTTCTGTTTTCAGCTGCTCCACCCTGCTACAATTCCGCAAATATGCATATATCATCTACGAAGAGCTTACATTTGCAAACTTGAGCTATTGTGTAATAAAGGCCATACCTCACTCACGAAATAGTGAAGTGCAGTGCATCACATGTCTGAGCTGGCAGGCTGACAAGGATGCACAATAGACCTATTACAATAACAGCATTCAGTTTGCAACCTGGGCATACCTGACTTCCCGGTACTTGACTCGCCTTACATTATAACATGCTTCTCATAGTTTGCACATTACGAGCACATTTGCCTCATAGTATATAAAATGTGATTTCTCGTACACTTTACAGTCAGAACATGGACTACGCAGCGTCTTTCTTTTTATTGCTTTTAAGTAGTTGCAGCAATGCAATGCCGGTGGAAGTCGACCAGAAAGCTGTTAACAACAGACCTATAATAGGTAAGCACACACAACATACACAATCAATATTCATGTCGCTACATATTTAATATGGAGGCAGCTCGAATCAAGCACCAATACCTACTTTATTCACATAGGCTCTGTCACTTGTCTCCCTTTGTCAGTTGTAGGCCTATTCACTGCTTTCACAAATGTGACTGGTGTGTTTATTGTAGGTATTTTGACTCAGGAGGTGGTTGATACAGTCCTACAACCTTTTGGGAAGACCTACATACCTTCAAGCTATGTGAAGTACATTGAGTCTGGGGGAAGCAGAGTTATGCCTATTCGGTGGGTCTTCATATTGTTGCGATGTCAGTTGCTTTCACTGCCAACCTGGTGTCTATCTATCAATACCTGATGTTCATTTTCTCACAGATTAACACTTGGCACAGATGAATATAAAAAAATCTTCATGTCAGTTAATGGGTGAGCTAAATATTGAAATTGCTTTGTTTTGCTGCAAATATGTTTTTCATTATTACATATTGCATAATATTATGTATAGAGTAAAATAATACCTTAATAAATAAGATATATTTAAACGTTCAACTTTGGGGTATTAACACTATCGCTGTGATCTTTCTAAGCCTGCTTCTCATTGGTGGATCTGTAGACTTGGAGTCTTCTGACTTTTCCAGGGTGGCAAATATTTTCTTCAAGCTTGCCCTGATGGTTAGTGTAACATAGATGCTTTTGTCTTGATTTTCTCAGGGATTTAAATGACATCAACATTCCACACTTCTAGCATACACTATATTATGAATAATAATGATTGTGCATAAATCAGCATAGTCTGGTGGTCCTTGTGTGCGTTTCAGGCAAATGATGCAGGGGACTTCTTTCCCATTTGGGGCACCTGCATGGGCATGCAGCTGCTGACTGTAATGGTGGCTGGAGAAAACCTATTGAGCAAAACCACTGCTGAGAATATAGACATGCCCCTTAACTTGACTACAGGTAAATAGGCAATATTCATGGTATTTATTTCATAGTATTTGTTATACAGTAATGACAACCTAAACACGTTTGTTGGAAATCTGTCTTCATTATTGATTAATTTGAATGATTCAAATGTGTGTTTTGTGGTAATTAGGGAGTGCATCCATACATTTTGACATTATGTCAATTTATTCAAAGGTGATTTGTTCAAACCCTGTTTTCCACAAATAATGTGTTAATTTATATGTTGGCATTGCGCAAGAGTGTGTTATAATGTCTACCAGTTGGTGTCAGTAGATGTTAAATGTCACAAAGCAGCTGTTACGATTACAGCATTGGGTCTCATACTTAAAGTTGCTAGCCATTTAATTATTTATTTAATTTCTGAATTTGTACAAACATTAAACTACATCTGTATGGTTTACCTGCAATCCCATTTCATCCCTGTACATTCCCAGAAGCCCGTACCAGCAGAATGTTTGAGGGTTTTCCCAGTGAGGTCATTATGGCCTTATCTCGAGAACCTCTGACTGGTAATTTTCACATGTATGGCATTAGAGTTAAGGTAGGCTACAACGTTGTGTCCTAGCTTTCACTTCTTCTTATTTGGCGTGTCTCTGCCCAATAATCAACATACACATCTACAGTAAATCTATATCTAACATGTATTTGTCAGTAACCCATTTGCGTATTTGTTTTTGCATCATTGGTTTAAGTAAATCCATATTATGAATACTTCTTTATTGTATTCTGAATAATGGAATGTGCATGTAAATGTGACTTACAATGTAAAAAATAAAGTGACACGTAAATATGTGTATTCAGTGATACAATGTTGGTTAACCCTTGACAGGGAAACCGTGTGAAACTACAAGTCTAAATGAATGTGTTTCTGTTGCAGACCTTTAATGGAAATGAGAAGTTGACTAACTTTTTCACCATCCTGTCTACAAATATAGCTGAAGATGGAACACATTTTGTCTCAACTATAGAAGGTTGCCATAACGTTATTTTCTTAGTACTTTGTTAATTTATTTTTATTTATTATTATTATTATTATTATTATTATTATTATTATTATTATTATTATTATTATTAATTAAAATAGTATTTCCACAATAGACAGAATTTTAATTATAAATAGCAACGATGGCTTTTTTCTGTCTGTTGCTGTTGTTTATGCCAGGTAAAAAATACCCATTCTATGGAGTGCAGTGGCACCCAGAGGTAAATCGTTTCCAGTGGGATGTCAGACAAAACTTTCCTCACTCCCTAAATGCTGTCAAAGTAGCATCGCTCCTGGCAGAGTTTTTTGTTAATGAAGGTAAGTTAGTCAGCCACGTTAATTATATGTATAATAAACATGAGGGCATAGCCTACCTTTTCTTTTTATTTATTTGATTATTATGTATATGTTACCCATTTTAGGTAGAAGAAGTTCGCATTCTTTTGATCAACAATCAGAACTGGCTTCTTCACTGATATACGGTTACACACCAATCTATACTGGAAACATCACATCTTATGAGCAGGTTTATTTCTTCTGAGAAATACATTATTTTAAATGATTGGTTATTATTGAGTTGTTTAACTCAATAATCAGAGAAACGTATGCTACTGTGTAAAAAAAAAAGAAGAAAGGAGCCTGCATTTAAATAGTATGTATTAATAAAATAAAATATTGACTACTAAAACATTGCCTACATAATTGCCTCTTGGTTCGAAGAAGGGATATTACAATTCTTTTTGTAACGTGAATAATTAATGTAGGTGAGAAACGGCACACAATTTAACCAGTATGGTATCCAGCCGAGAACCGTCATAACAGAAGTAGACACAGACTTGGCTGAGGATTGGTCATAACGGATGCCAATAGCATTTGCGGGGGCGGGAGTAGAAAAATGTAGCCACTGTTCTAGTTTTCTTTCTCCACCGATAGGCTACTAGGTCTGTTCTGTCGTCAAATAATATCCTATAGTCAATAAAGAGCGCACGACACATTTTCTGATGATTGTATAGGCTACTTTGCACTTTTCAATTATGTAGGCTACTATCGCGGAACTGATAACAGGGAATTCCTCCATTACGTTTTACTTTATAGGCTATAGCCTACTTTAAGTAAAATAGAGTTTGTAAGGCCTTTTATACGCTATTGCGTAATTGTCTCCCTCACCTTTACACGGACAGACAACGTCATTGTGTCTACTCTCTGGTCTAATAGCCCACGTCAACATACTTTGGATCCATCTGGACGGGCGGCGTCGGCTTGTTGATAAACACGAATTGGATCTCATCAACGACTCCCTCCGGAGCATTGATGCACCCGTTTCAGTGGTGTAACGGTGAGCAGTCTTTTAATTATACGGTACAGGCCTATGTGATAGGATGTGGTTAGATCAGCCAGCTGTACGTAGACATTAGCTGCTTGTCGTTGTCTTTTAATAACAATAATTTGTCTTCGCCTAATTATCTTAATATTTTCTAATACAAGAAATATTCAATATGAAACAATAAGTAGACTATATGGTGCAATGACAATAGGTTACAAATCTGTTCTGATGCTTAATTGATGACACTAACACATATAGGCTAGAATATGGTACCGTAGACCTACATCAGATTAATTAATTGATTGTTTCTTAGCCAGTTTAATGGAATTAAAGGACCATCTAATCTGTACTGAAATTATTTTGTGTCACATCATGCACAGTAGCCTATGTTGTGTTAAAATACATTATGTGTAATACTTATATTTTGTAGCCTATATTATATGGCAACGTCTCTAGGAACTGTTGCGTGTTTGATCTGCTATGCTATCCCATAGTGTTGTGTCTGTCTATCGGTTAAATCTAAACAAATTGTGTGGAAATTGTGTTCAGTCTTCAAATGTCAACGCAAATGAAGATGATGGATTAGTGGGTTGTCGACTGCTTTACCCAGCTGAGTGTGGCAACCGTAGTGCCATAGTGGTGTCCACATGAACAATTGCTCCTTTGTGTAGACCAACGCTATTTCTATAAAGGAAATAGTGTTTGGATACACACACATGACAGTTTCAAATACTTCTGCTTGAAGGCTTGATTCAAAATCAACAATACATTTTAACAGTGTGGGCCACATAATATAATGTCTTGATGTGGATTTTATTTTGAATCTTCACCTACCATTTCCTTGTGAAGCATTAGCAAGGATATGTGTTTCCCTCATGGTATCTGTTGAATATTTGATGGGAAGTTCTGCATTCAGTGCACAGCAGCTTGGCGGGAATGTGGCATATATACATATAGGGCAAAAGCCCACTCAGAGGAGTCATAGTCAACAGCTCTTTCACCACATTGAGGGACCATTGCAACAGAAGAAGGCCTAGCTGACACTGTCAGAATGACAGTCTGTTCTAGAAATCTGAACTTTGAGAGCCTTGTTCTTTTTCTACACCCGCTAGTTCTGGCACCATGGTAACGGAGTTCTTCTGGAGTTTGCCAATATAGGTCAGTGGTCATTTGTGGGTCCAGCCAGAGCCATGGAAAGGGAGAGTTACGCCAACGGAAGTTCAACATTTTTAACAGTCACATGGTTCATGGAGAGGCAAAACCTATGGTAAAAAAGTTCCAGGAAGCGCTTGGTAGACAATTTGTTTGTATGTATGTATGTATGTATGTGTATATATGTATGTATGTATGTATATGTATATATGTATATA
>JAODLL010031580.1:0-22989 GCA_026546735.1 Forbesichthys agassizii | reverse complement strand
GCTGCAGGAGTATGGGGTGAGGGGGTCCCTTTTAAGGGCAATCCAATCCCTGTACGCCCAAAGCGTGAGCTGTGTACTTTCAAATTAACCAGACTGCAGGAAATGGAATGTTTGACGCTCAAATGTTTCTGGGAAGGGGGGACCCACAGACCCTCCGTATAAGGAAGATTTCCCCTCCTGTGTAGTACCTATGTAAAGTATTATCACATTAATATTCCATTTTATATTGTTGCCATTCTGCCTATCCTTTTTATACATCAAATTGAAGGTTAAGGGAAAGACTGGTAATTTTACATTTGACTTAGAGTGGGAACCCTGACATTAGTAATGTTTGTGTTTGATTTACAGCTGGTGTGCGAATGATCAAGCATCAATAAGCGTGAATATTATTGGCGGTGCAGACGTGGTGCCTCCCCCCCCCCCCCCCAAATTAAATTCTGCTTAGGGGTTTATTAATTAAGGCTTGGGTCGGCTTTGCCTAAAATAATTAGCCATGTGTCAATGTTGTGGCGTTGCATGATCTTGCCCAGAGGTAGGAGGGATATAATAGAGGATTCAGTATCGAGCCTTGGACGACACCCTTTGAGACTGCCGCACATCTTGATTTATGCGATTTAGTTGGACAAATTGTCGGCAACCAGTGAGGTAGGAGGAGAACCAGGATATCTTAACTTCTGCAATACCAATACCAGCAAGAGGAGTGGGTGGGAGATAGTGTAAAAGGCTGCAGCCAGGTCAAGAAGGATGAGGATGGATAGGAGGCTGGAGTCAGCTGCACGGAGGATGTCATTGGTGATTTTGACTAGAGCTGTTTCGGTACTGTGTTTGGGACGTAATCCAGACTGAAATGGTTTGGGTTATTGTAGTATAGGTGATTTAGGAGTTGAGAAGCCCTTTGCCCTCTAATGTTTTGGAGAGGAAGGGAAGGTTGGAGGTGGGGCAATAATTGGTCATGTTATTGGGACCAGCATTCATTTTTTTCAGTGTGGGGATCACAGCTGTGATTTCCATGGAGGGGGTACAAAGCCAGTGGTGAGGGGAGTTATTGGTTTCAGTGAGCATGCGAAAGATGGAAGGAAGGCATGTTTTGGTAAGGCTAGGGGGCATGGGCAGGTAGAGGATTTGGATTTCATGATGAGTTCAGTAATGGACATTTCAGTGGCCGGAATGAAGTGAGAGGCAGGAGATAGAGGTTGAGCCCAATGATGTGTTCATCTAGGACAGGTTCTCAGCAGGGGTGGAGGGTGATTGTAGCTGGAGGTTTAGAATTTTTTATTTGAAGATGATATATTGCACAATTCAGGCATGGGGACAGGTTGGGAGTTATCAGGAGTTATCATCATCTCCCATGTTGTTCAACAAACTACCACTCAACCCTCCCATTCATACAATCGGTGTATGAATGTGTGAATTAGTGAATATGAGGCAATCAATGACAGCGCTTTGAGTGGCCGGGGAGTTGGAAAAGCACTATAAATGCAGTCCATATACAATGAATGCACATACAATATGCATGATTAAGGAAAAACAACTTGAAATTCTGTGCTCCAGTGGTGGGCAGAATTCCATTTTAGCAATGTACAACACGCTTTTAGGCTTTAATTGTGAGAGAATAACACAAAACCGGTGCCATCATGATTGTACCTGTCCTGACACTCACATAGTTAGTTAGTTCTATATATAGTGAGAGAGGCCCCTCTGGGGTATACAACCTATTTGAGGGTGTTTGTCTTCAATATGTTTATATTCACTTTATTTTTGAATATAATAAAGTTGTAGGCTAATTTGATTCAAATATGGGATTCTGGCTTTAGATTTGTATATAAAGCTTTACATATTATACAGTATTAGGCATATACAGTACATGTGGTAGGTTCTTTCACACCTACAGCGTTTAGGTGCACCCTAACCAGCTTTGTACAATTTCCCATCTTTTTGACAGGTGTGAAGTTGTGAACAAGCTCCCACACTCAGGTGCACACCCAACAAGCATAATGAAAAGCCCTGCTGAAAAACAGGGGCTTCCCTATGCTGCCTTGTAAATCTTGGTATGGTTTGATGGCAAGTGTGATGGTCTGAATCTGCACCAAATAGGCTCTCTGGAGCAATTAGAGGAAACAGGCTGTAAAATCTTCTTAACAGGCGGAAAACGTAGAATACATTTAAGTTATTATTAACTAAAACAAACCATGCAAATGTATTTTGACAAATTAATTCTGATGTTGGCTTGCCTTTTTTGGCACATGTGAACACAATTGTTGGTACCCTTTTGTCAAAAAAAGAAAAGTCCATAATATAGCCATATATGAGATTTGGCAACATAGGAGAAATGAACCAATTCACTGAACAATAAGAAATGTAATTATTATAAAACATGGGTTGATTTTTTCGCTTTCGTACTGTCTTAATTAGTTTGATTGTTTCAAAACTTAGAAAGAAAAACACAAAACTGATCATACATACCTTTACTGTAAATTTTGAATTCAACTGAATTTGGTTTGTAAACATCTATCACCCTATGGCGTAGGAGATATTTTAGGTAAGGGGGACGCCCTGTACGAATAGGAAAAACCAACTAAGTTAACATTTTTGGTGAAATACTACAAGTATATTGGGTCATCAAACCAATCATGTTGTAGTGCAATTATCTCCATTCAGTTGGTTATTGTAACAATCAGTTCAAGATCAAACTGTTAAGCATTTCAAAATTACTAATGATAAACGTTAGAGTTTTTCACAAACATTTACTGTACTCTACTCATCACACTGATTGAAAATAAATCTCATACAATAATCAAAAGGGTATACAATGAAAATGTCATAATCATTGATGCAAAAAAGTATGATGTAATATATAGGATTTTGTCAAACTAAACAAATACTACTAACAACTAAAAGAAATGTGATGGGAAATTGTAAATGTTAAGTATGCATACGTATGCATTTGCATGACTCCTGTCTTCTGCATTTGAGGTCACATATATGGCCTTAGGTTGGTGATTCTGTACATATCAATATGAACATAGGCAAAACATTAAAAATACATTATATTCACTAAATGGTTTTTATTATCAATTAGAATTAGGAACAATGAGCATGTTGAAAGTAAACGGTATTTTAACAATAGACAAGAACATCTTGTAGTTACGCATGTACAGTTCTGAACAGAAGGTACAATGTTAGATATGTTTTGTACTAGAGTAGTAAAATATTACTAATTTTTTGTAAATGTAGATGATTTGTAGATGAATGTCGTGATCTAAATTAATCGGCAGGAATGAGGACACCCACACATAGGCTTGAATTAATAGAAGTTGTATTAATAAATTGCAATGATCAATCAAAGATACAATTCACCCACGGCCGTGGTATAAAAACATTCCCACAGCCACACCAGCTCCTTGAGAATGCATGCGGCCGGTAGCCACACCCCCTAGCCAGTTACCTTTCCCCTCTTCTTCTGTTAACACCTTATGTCTGATATAATGTTTATACATCGCCCTCTATTGGCCAGGAAATGAGTAGTAAAAACAGTTGAATAGATTTCAAAGTGGAGTGTGGCTTGTACATGTACATACAACATATTAAGTAAATAGAACAATAAGAAAAGGATAATAAAGAAAAGAACATAATTTATAATCTGACAAAGTAGCATAATTGATTCAGATTTACCTGCATGATGAGACCGGGATGATATGATGGTGGCGCCCGGTACCATAGGCCTAGGCACAATGGTATCGTGCAGCACTGCCCAGTCAGTGCCCACACCCATATGAATATCTTCCCACGCCTCTTACCGACACGCCTCTTACTCCGTAATGGACAGTATCTATTTTATGAATAGTCTAGTGCAAAGTGCATCACTTTGCCTGACATTTTAAAAAGAAATGCAATCTTTATTTTAAAAAAAAATTGACCATTTAATACTGAAAATGTTAATTAAATATAATCAATAAATAATAAATTAAAATTGATCCTCGTCTACCACTGTAGTCACAGTGAAGCCAAGCGCTACATACGCTTCGTCATATTTCCTTAGCTTTCGGGAGACTGAGCTGAGTGTTTTTTCCACGCCGAACGCCGGGCGCTGGGCGTTTAATTCACGCTGAGCGTTTTTTTCAAGTTGAAAAATGTTCAACTTTGGGTGAAACGCCGCGCCCTTACGTTTGTCTCATTATCTCCGTCTCTCTCCGCCTTTCTTTTCATCCCTGTTAAATATTTATCCATGGTGTCTCTTAAGGGGTTGTTATCTGCACTTCATATCTCCTGCTCTGTACTGTGTGCTCTTGTTTGGTGCAAAAAAACCCTACTCCCTGCGGCAAAAAAAGCATGTTCACCGGGGTCACACACACCCCCCTTGGCATCGCTCCGAGCCCCCAAAGGGGGACACGCCCCACTATTTGAGAAGGACTGGTGTAAACGGTTTATTTGTTTTACAATTATATTTATACATGTATAATAAAGTTATTTTGATTTAAAAAATCGAACGATTTAAAGCTTATATTTGCATACATTTGCCGACGAAAAAGTACAGCCATCTTGAACATTTGAGGACAGTCAAAAACAAGAAGGTTTGTCAAATACGTCAGTTTTTACAGATTTTTGATAGGTTAAATGGTAGGGCTGCACGATTTGACCTGAAAACCATATCACAATTAATTTAACATTGTACCTCGATTACAATTAATGAATTATTTTAATTAACACATTTTTGGCCTTTGTTTTGCTTTTGTTTGAGGTTCTGCTCCATGATGCTTCTTCAGACGCCTAATTCGGCGGAGTTACGTGAATACACCATAGAACTATAACTAAGGGTCACTTACCAGTTACCAGCAGCCTATAGTTTGTTATTTAAGTGTAGCAGGTAGAACTGTACCTGCGTAGCAGGGGATGCTGTTACACCTCCAGAAGGCAGGAAGACCCAAGATCAGGTCCCGGTCTCCCCACGCACTTTGACTCAGGTCTACACTAGAACTAACTGCATAAGCTACAGCTAGCTGTTCACACAAGGGCATTTAATAATCCTCCTTAATTTGATGGTGTCAATAGTAGACCTAAATCGCCCCTACTCTGGAGAACTAAACATACACAAGGTATAGAAAATACATCAAATGTATTATACCAATAAAGGGCGAAGTAGTAATAAAGTAATAACAAAACAAAGTTTTACTTCAAGACCTGTAGTTTTAAAACTAGTTGAACAGACCGGATAGAAATATAAGTAAATACAAGTTGAGCTACAAATAATATACCGACAATTATTTGCATGGAGAAAACGGATACTTAGTGAAAATTTGCTAGTCACCCCAATGAAACACTGGGTTTAGTGTAGTGTCAAATGCACACATCCAAATGAATACAAACGAAAAGGAACTGTAAACCCTAAATCAAACAAAGAAATTGCATCAGTCGATTAACTTCATTGAATATATCCCACAACCTTCATCTGAACACTGTCTCTAAGACAGGGTAACAAGCAAAGCATATGTTCACAATATTAATATTGTCCTTCGTACAATTGTCCATCACCTTGTGTTTGTAAAGGAGAGTCTCGTGTGGCAGGGAAACAAACTACTCACAGTCCACGCTCAAAATGTCTGCGTCCTATGTGAACGCGTGTCGGTGGAGAAACTAGAAGCGCGCGCACATCAAAGGAGCCGTCACCAACTGTGGTTGTCCGCTTCTTCGGAAGGCAGCCAACCTAATCCAACTGAGAAAACGTGTGTGTTCCGTCTAATTTAAACTGTTGACTTGGTTCCCTTTCCTAGGAGGCGCTTGCCCCGTCTAACAGTGGGTTAAATAAACAGTTACTGTTAATCGTATTAACATAGTAGTATCGACGCCATAGCAGCAAGCGAGCACAATCCTCTTCGATAAAGTGGTCCCTCCTCTTAATCTGCGAGCGAACCGCACTTCCCGACACTGCAGGGCCGCAACTACTAAAACCTAAATAAACACAAGCAACTACTGTTTCTGAGGGCTAGACATTTGCGCGATTATGAACTTGGCAGCTGAATCTTAAAGGAGACGATGCATGAATATGGGTGTTATTTGTGTCTCTCCACATATTTACAATAACCTGCTCCATGTAAACTAATGTTAGACTTATTTTAGAGATTTGTATATATTTGCGGAGCTTTTATTTTGAAGTCAATAAATTTGTTTCTCCTGAACACAGCGAGAAAATTGTGAACTTGAATAAGAGCAGTGACTAGAAGAGACAAGCTTGTCAGTGAACGGTTAAAGCACATAGCAATAGTTCTAGCGACCTGAATATAGCCTAATTTGATTATTTAATCTTACCATTTATTGTTATTAAGGGACATACATTCGGCTCAAATTCCTCACTGCAATAAGAGTGCAATATCGTGTTTCACCACACATTCACCATTAATTTTGAGGGGCACTGTTTCACTTATTGTGAGATATGAAAAACAAAGACGAGAGATCGCACTAATTGTGTGCCTGAATACCAAAACTGTTAAAAATGCCACTACAGACTGAAAACACAGGGGAAGCTTGGTATTCCTTGGGCCCTGGGAGAAAATGTTGGCTCAAATCTATTTTTCAAAAGGTAAAATGCTTTTGTCACACATTTTAAATTATACTTTAAGTTGTGTTAATACTGTATACAAAAGTCCATTAAAAAAGGCCTCTTTTCCTGCAAATTCCTTGCCACCTAATTTTTTATTTCAAAATTCAACCAAACACGTCTGTCAACATCTGAATTGCAGGCACTCCCTACAGAGCCATCACAGTCTTATCCAATGGGTGCTTGAGCTGTAGGCGGGGTTTAGGGACAAGCAAACAAAAGGTATGTATTGCGACTAATGTAGGCTCTTGCACATTGTAGTGTGTTGGTAAACATAGTTAATCACAGGTTAGCAGATGGGGACGTTAATTGCCGCTGAGGAAATAACAAGACCCAGAGGATGGTTCCATTTATCGACACCCACCCCAGTTACTGATAAGGGCTAAACTAGACGGGTAGCGGTGTGTGTGTGTACACCCGCGTTTCATCATGCATGTGCTTATGCTGAGCTAACAGCACAGTTTCTTTGTCATCTTCAATCCATAACCACAAACACAAGAAAACGTCCTTCTGTTGTTGTGCTGTATAATTTAAAGGGGACGAACTCCTCAATTTGTGTGTGAAATTAATCTTGTGGTTGAAACCAGCTTTTTAACCACATTGATTTGATCCATTATTGAGCACTGATGGATGGACCCATTTGCACAAACATGCAGATGCAGCATGGCCCGTTATAGGCCTATATTTTATATATTATATAAAATAAATAAATCTCTTTTGCAATTATCCTTATGACTATTATTTCACATGCTATGTGTCCTAGACTTTTTCCTGTCCTTTTTTGGGTATACAACCCATAAAATGCACTTTGCCATTTTGGTCAGTTTTCGGCAGATGTAAACATTCTGGCACGACCCCTTGTATTTTCAAACTTCAAACATCATAGTTACTGCTAGCCTGTGTTACCAGACCCAAAATTCACCAGGTGAATAAGGTCTGGACAACCTTAACTTTTCACAATTGTTGGCATCGTATAAGTTGAAATTACATCTCAAGAGCAGTATACTTTGGCAGCTGATTGCAGTATTGGTGGTCAGTGTCCTTTCAGCCAAACTAGTTAGTTAGTTAATGGTCCAAGTTAATGACCAGAGCTAGTGTAATATCCTCCGTACTGACCTCAGCAAAGTTTTCAACGAATGTTGAGTTCTATTAATACATATTCTTTTTCTGTCTACAGACTGCCTAAAGCGGGCAAACTGCCTTCTTAGTCTGTCCACTTTGTTCACATTAGTGCTGTTAGCACTAAACAGAGCAGTGCAAGTATTACCCATTATAGACTACTTTGTATAGCCTAGCTACCCACTGGAACCACTACGTAGCTGATTTAGACTGAGGTTGTTTTTCAATCTATTGATTCTTGCTTTTAGGGATGTTCATGGTTAACCATTTTAACTGTTAACCAACAATAAGAATTGTGAGCAATTGAGGGGTGTGTCGGAACCAGCTCAGCAGATCGCTACCATACAATAGAGAGCAACAGTGACCGCCAACTTTTTGGGGGGCTACCCGCTCATATAGAGCGTAACAGGGGCTACCCGCTCATATAGAGCGTAACAGTGTGGTTCTGGAAGTACATTTCCCATTCATTTTCTCCATTGACTTTTCGTAAAATCCAAATTTAAAGAGTTTTAAGCCTGGAACCAAGCCATCCAGCTAAAAGAGTGATCGTGACCATAATTTGATTTGGAGCAAAAAACTGTTAATAATAACGGAAAAAAGTCAAAGGTACAAGATTGTGTACACAACATATTGTAATAGTGAAGGAACTGCGCATCCCATAACTCATTGCGAATACCTGAAAATGCATATTCTTCCTTGGCTCTTCTTAATTAGTTACCAGATTGTGTATATTATACCATTATAATAAACTCAGCAAAAAAATAAACGTCCGTTTTTTAGGACTGTATTTCAAAAATAATGTTAAAATCTAAATAACTTTACAGATCTTTATTGTAAAGGGTTTAAATAATGTTGTCCATGCATGTTCAATTAACTATAATCAATTAATTAACATGCACCTGTGGACCGGTCATTAAAACATTAACATCTTACAGAGAGTAGGCATTTAAGGTCACAGTTCTAAAAACGCAGAACACTAAAGAGACTTTTCTACTTACTGTAAAAAACACCAAAACAAAGATGCCCAGGCTCCCAGCTCATCTGCGTGAACGTGCATTAGGCATGCTGCAGGTAGGCATGAGGACTACTGATGTAGCCAGGGCAATAGATTGCCATGTCCATGTACTGTGCGTAATTTTCTGCATGACAGCAATGTCAGTGTTCTGCCCTGGCCAGCGAAAAGCCCGGCTCTCAATCCCTTTGAGCACGTCTGGGACGTTTTGGATCGCAGCGTGAGGGCTAGGGCCATTCCCCCCAGAAACGCCCGGGAACTTGCAAGTGCCTTGGTGGAAGAGTTGGGTAACATCTCACAGCAAGAACTGACAAATCTGTTGCAGTCTATGAGGAGGAGATGCACTGCAGTACTTCATGCAGCTGGTGGCCACATACTGACTGATTATTTGGATTTTGAGCCTACCTTCATTCAGGGACACATTATTCTATTTCTGTTAGTCACATGTCTGTGAAATATTTTTAGTTTATGTCTCATGGTGTTGACTCTTTAAGTGTTCATACAAATACTTACACACATTAAGTTCACTGAATGTAAAAACTGTTGAAAGTCAGAGGACGTTTCTTTTTTTGCTGAGTTTAGTATAATACAATAGTTTTCATATTATTTATACTTATATTTAACATAAACAATAATACTTTGCAACGCTAGCAATACTCGCTAACCAATATGACTGCGCGGGGTTTGAAACATTTCTAAAGTAACAAAGAGCACCGATATTCTCCGAGTTCTGAACAGCTCCGACACATTAAATCAAGCTCGCGAGATTAGGATGGTATCACGAGGATAGCCAGTTCTACCTATCAGAGATGTTGCTTTCACACTTTAGGATTGTGGTACTGTAGTAGTTATCTGTGATATCGCACATAACTCGTAACTAATGTTTATCTTAAAACAAGTTTGATATCATACGAAGTTGTGGCTTCTACCTGAGCATATACCATTGATTCACAACCTCATAGCTGTTTGGCTTGGTTCCAAGCTTAAAACATTTTATAGAAGAATTTTCTGAAAAGTCATTGGAAAATGAATGGGAAATGTACTTTCAGAACCACACCGTTACTCTCTATATGAGCAGGTAGCCAATCCTATTCTCTGCTACTTAACAGACTCACTAGGTTACTGGACTATAGGCTATTGCTTAGGTAGTCTTCTGCACAGTATAAACAAGCAACTAGCTAATAGCCAACACAGTTCATTGAATGTAAACAAGTTCAAGTTCAACCCCTTTTTTTTTTTGGCCACTGGGATAACTATAGACTCTTTCCAGATTTTTGGCACTCTTGATTGAGGGACAGCTGAAAAATATAATTTAAAAAATGGGACCTAGCTGCTCTACACAGGAAATGAGGATGCGACTACTTATATTGTCCGAGCCAGAACTTTTCCTTGCTCTAGAATGTTTAAAAGTGTTGATCACAGCTTGTTCATCAAAGAAGCTAGGACCACTAGCAACTAGGTTAGCTTTCTTCTCCAATATGACATTGCTGAAAACAGAGGAGTCAAACCTCAAGTAAAACTTATTAAACTCTTATGCAAGCTGTTTTCTCTTTGTATCTCTACTTTGCTCTTCTTATTTCTGATTTGACCTCCCTTTTCAACCTAATCAATTGAGGTTGCCATCCCGAAAAGCACGCCTCTTTTCATTCAACAGTACTTTAAGTGATTTCATCGCCATGGCTTACTATTTGGATACAACTTTATAGTCTTATCAGGAATTACATTATCCGAAACATAAGAACCAACAACATCAGTAAGATCATCAATATCTAAGCAGGACTCCTTAAACATACACCAGTCTGTACATTCATAACATCCCTGTAGGCTCAGGATGGAATCGTCAGACCAGTTTTTCATCCATTTGATTAAAGTTTTTCCTATCCTTAGAGCAGTATGGTATGACGGGATAAGCTGGACACAAAAATAAGTCTCTTAAAGTCTTTTTCAAGGAACAATTATTAAAATCACCGAGGACTAAATTTGGGGCATCAGGAGATATAGATTGGAGTTTTTGTAAACATTAGCTCTTGGAGAAATATATACAACCATGACAAATATTTATGCAAACTCACGGGGCAAATATTTAACGCAGAGACACTGACAGCAGTTCAACATCTTTCATTTGCAATGGAGCCTACTAGGCCTAAAAAAACCGAGCAACGGATCCTACTAGGCTAATTGATAAAGATGTTAATCAGAATAGACTGCCAACAGACAAATAATGGAAATATACAAACATATGTAGTAGACTACATGATACTAATCTGTGGTAACTTGTGGCAGACCCAAACTATAGCCTAAGTAACAAGCTAATGTATGATAAATTATAAAGCTATTTAAAAAAAAAAATCATATTTTCACATACAGTACAGTACCCTGGAAGCAGCTCTGTCACTAGACATCCCATACACTTCAACATAGCTACAAGATGAGCTCTATCTCTGTGTTAAATTGTACTTAAAATAATAATACAGGAACTACTTAATTTATGTGTTCATGCTGCACATAAACACATACTATAAAATTATATATTTGCTATTTGTAATAATAGGTCTACCCAAACTCAAATGAAAACAACAAAACATGGGAGCCCTTAGATTAGCTAACAAACCTAGATTTCCCACCAGTGTACCTACACTGGTGAGAAATAACAGGAAATACAGTACTTTATGCCACACTGCATTCACAACTTCATGCACCTATGGTATATTTGGGGAAGATCAAAAGGTCTACTGCATGAACATATAATTACCTGTGCCACCACCAGTATGCCAAATTGTCCAATTTTGTTTGAATGCAGTTTTGAAAAAAGTTGCATGCCTGCTTATCCTTTTCAAACTTAAATGACCACGACATGTCACTCAAGCAATTTCACTTCAGGCTGGCACTCTAATATGTTGATATTGTCCTCACACAAACAACTTGAGCAGGGTTGCTAACGTATCTAAATCAATCAACATCACTGTGTGCATTCAATAGCTGGCTAATTGATGCACTAATCCAGTCGCTAAGTACTGCAGTGTTTTGGAGTACGCCCAAAGCAAACCCAACACGTAAGACATCAATGTACCGCTTCTCAAACTAGGGTTAGAGTGACAGAATATCCATGAACTATAGATCTAAATAAGTAAGTACTGACTTCTGCATTACAGGGAAGTAAGACCCTTGACCTGCCAGAGTAGTATTGTTTGAGATAATGAATTTCCAGGGGGAAGGAGGGGGGGGGGGGTTTATCACTTAACACACAACATCAGATGTGTCTATACTGGTATTAGGTGTGCTATTTAAAGGGAGACATGGGGCAGGGGGCTATGAGATCAGTTGCACTAGAGTAGCCTTCCTCTCTTGAGTTCCTTACCAAAACAATGTTTTTTGTTATTGTTTCATCGACAATGATTGACACATTGTGGATGTCCCATTAATGTTTGATTTTTGGTTTGAATAAAAACTAGATGTCAGCAAATACATAATTACATCATATGTAATAATGTATGATGTACTTGTCACACACAAGTAAACTGTATTTCATATTGCTACCCACTGACCTATAAGTTGCTATGCAATAAAGACTCGTTTAATACCACCTCTCTATATGCAACAGAAAGTAGAGACTGAAGAACGAGTGCTTGCAGGCATAGCTAAGATAGGAGTAAGGAATCGATCGTGAAAGTGTAACCCTCCCTCCAACACTGCACCAAAGAACATCCTACTGAGTATTTACAAGGGCACCTCTTCCAGCACGCACATAACAGTGACCTGGCGTTCTTGCCTACCCGTGTTAATAATCAGTGCTCATAATGAACAGAATCCATAGGTCTGCCAGGTTAAGGTCCTTAGCAACCTTGCTCCAAGCAACAATGGCTAGGACCAGCACTGCATTTTGAGAGGAAATCTTATATTAAGGTTAAGTATCGTTATGGTGCGCTACTACCCCTTTGTGGCCATTAAAAATCTTACACCCATTGAAGTTTGAGTATTTTTTTTTTCTTTATATTACATTTGATCAGAATGTAACAGTAGTAAATAACTTTGTCAAGATACTTGGGAGTGGTATTTTCATATCTTAGTTACTTACTTTGTGAATTGCAAGATATACCATTGTATTCAATACTACAGGTTTCTTTACAGGCTTTGTTGTCCAAGCTCATGCAAAACAACTAGGCTATTGAAGTAATATAACTAGGGTCAGTTATAAAATAGAATGCCCTTTACATGGGGTAGGCAATGTCAAAATTAGATTTACAATGACTTCAGGTCTATGATTTTACATGAATGACCTGTGTATGTCCATTTAAGGTGTATTCATGGTGCATTATTAAGAGAAAAAAAACACAAATGCTAAACAAATGTATAGACATATGGGCCATATGGGCCTTGAGTCTAGTTATCAATAGAAGGTTATTTATTTGAGTTTACAAATTATTGGTGTAAAGAATTGCAGTACCACAACTTTTAATATTGTAAGTATTTCATAATTTACTTTATAATTATTTATTTAATTATACATTTAAGTATAACATTGATTATATACATTTCTTTCTATAGTGCTCAAAAAGCTAGTTGGTTATTTTAATAAAGTGGACAGGCAATGGTAATGAGGAATCTTAAAGATGCAATCCGTAACTGCAACAGACAACCAACTATATCCATAAACGTAATCAAATCTAACAATTTTATACATTTAAAATATATTAATATAAAACGGTTGCATTTGTAACATTGCGACATACAAAATAACAATCCAGCTCCTGCTTGAGGTGTATGCTACAGTTGTTACTGGATCTCCCAGCCAGTGCTCTAGAAAATGTAATGTGGCATGATCAAGCTACATATAGGCCAGTTAACCTTTCACTCACTTCCCATAGTTTCCTGGCCAAAGCATCGTCCCGCCCCTTGGAGCTAGCCGGTTGGACTGCACAAGAGGAGAAGTAACGCCCACTAAAGGCTTCAATGCCCTCCTGGAGGGCACAGTGCAATGTAGTCTGGGAGCCTGCCTCAGGACTCAGGAAGAACAGCTTTGCCAGGGGCTTTATCAGAAGCTTCTGTAAACCACTCATATTACGACCTATCTCAGTGTTTATGACCCCTGTGAGAAAGAAACAATCAATTGGTAACATATGCCAAATATTCATATTTTAATTGACATCACATCATAAAACAACTAATAAAAATGTGTTTCTTGTTGAAGAAATAATCGGCTAAATCGTAAATACTTGTATGAATGAATATTTGTCAAAGGAACTATTTCCAGCAAGTCATGCAGTCACTGAGACACAAAACTTCAATTACAAAATTGAACACACGCACATATACGAAAATAAATGTCAGTGGTAATCAAATCATTTCACAGTTCTGCCCTGGGGGCAAAATAAAAAAACAGCACTAGACTGTTTCTAGAGCACTAGACTGTTTCTATTACATATATTGTCTACTAAAACTGACCTGGGTGCAGGCTATAGCAGGTGACAGTAGTGCCCTCCAGCTGATTGGCTAGCTCTCTGGTGAAGAGCACATTACACAGCTTGCTGTTGCAGTAGGCCTTCAAGTTGTCCCATGCAGACTGACCAGACACCAAGTCTTTGTTGGAAGCCAACAGAGCAAAATCAATGGAGCCAAAGTGGTGGAGAAGTGCTGATACGTTGACAACACGACTTGGACCACACTGCTTCAGACGCTCTAGGAGAAGGTTGGTCAGCAGGAAATGGCCCAGGTAGTTCACGCCAAATGCTATGCCAAAACCCTCAGCAGTGCAACCGGACCCAATCAACCCTGAAAGAGCAAGTAAAGTGCTGTTAGCGTTTAGAAAATTATGTGTAGATGGATTGGCTCCCATCTACAGCTGGCGCTAAGGCATTAACCCTACACTGTACCTTACACAAAGAAAAAAACTTAAAAAAAGAAAAAACCCACCTTTTTCTACGGTTTCCCCTAACTAATTTTACTATTCTTCTGTATTTCACAAGGATAGGAAATTATATTCAATTTACAAGAATATACTGTTCATTTAAATGTGTCATGTGATTTAACTAAATAATTCTGCATAAATTGACTACAATAAATCTGTTGAACTGCTTTTAAATGGCAATTTAACAGAACTATCTGAAGAAGAAAAAAAAAAAGATAAATGTCCCTTTTAAACTGTTGACTGAGCGGCCAATCACGGGCCACAACAGGGATGTGGCTTCTGCATTTGTACTAAATCATGAGGGAAAACCAGCTCAAGAGTAGTAGGCAGGGTCCGAAAATAACACCTGGCAAGCGCCAAATAGAGGTAGCTTTTCAGTTTGGCAAATTTTTGAGACTGTCCAGGTAAATGTTTGAACTAAAATAAGCATATAAATCATGAGTGCGAGTTTCTCTCCACTGCACACACACACATTATCCGTGAAGCCCCTACTCTATCTCAGATTGGCTCTCTGAGATCTCCTAAACCAATCATAATCAATAATTTCCTTACAACAAAGTAGAAATAGCCAATCCGTGAATGTATCCAGCCAGCCCTACTTGCTATACATAGGGTTGGGTATCAAGAACAGGGTCCAAGTTTGAACCAGTTCCAAATGTCAAAGAACAGTGGATTCAAAAAGACACATGCATTTCGATTCTACTTTGGCTCCTATTGTTTGCACTTCAGTAAGTTTACCTTTTTATCTTCCAGCAACTGTAGGAAAAGATGTCAAGTAATTTTTTTTGTATCAAATGTCACTAAACTTTCATGTAAAAAAGCAAGCAGGTGAGAACTGACAAGACACGGGTTCTGTTTCTTTCCTAACCCACATCCATCAGATCAACTTCTGTATATTTGACAATATAATCACAACAAATTAAGCAAAAACTGACAAGACACTTCTGTTTACATATTTGAGGAGTCACGTTCTTGTTTGTTTCCTAACCCATATCCATTAGGTCTACTTCGGTATATATGACTAAAGTGTTCACAACAAACAAAATCACATGAAACCTCTGCGCTACCAGTAGTGAAGCCAAAGGTGCCCTGTAGAACCAGTGTAGAAAACCCATGCTAAAACAATTGAATAGTTTTCTAGCATTATAAGCCTACAACTTGATTATCTTACTTTAATTACACTGAGCTTAATTAACAATGCGCGCCGCCGCTGGTCTAAAAATATATCGTATTTTCGCTCTCTGAACAACCATAGGCCTATGCCTAGAGAAACTCAAAAAGGTTGACAATGCATGTAAAATTGTCCAGGTCATTACATGATTATAAACTGAATTATCAGAAGAAAGAAATTCACGAAATAGAGATGAGAATTCTAGAGGTCGGATTCAATTCTAAGTTGGAAAAGAGACTGGTGATTAAACAATATTAATACTGTAATAAGTAACATGTCGACATCCATATAGGCTACTGTTTATTTTTTTATATGACAGTATATTCCTGTTTTTTTTAATAGTCATTTTCTGGCGCCCCTGCTGCCAAAAAATCTTTTTTTTTTTTAAACTATATTTCTTTTTGCAGTTTATTAGTTTCAGTCTCTTCCAGGCAATGCATCACATGAGCAGCTCATGCTGAACGTCAGGACTATCAGGAAGTGGGGTTT
Source organism: Forbesichthys agassizii (assembly GCA_026546735.1). Classification (NCBI taxonomy): domain Eukaryota; kingdom Metazoa; phylum Chordata; class Actinopteri; order Percopsiformes; family Amblyopsidae; genus Forbesichthys; species Forbesichthys agassizii. The sequence continues at coordinate 6,701 of JAODLL010031580.1, read as the reverse complement.
CATTGGCTGAGTGCTGTCACTTAAAAGTCTGTATAAATACTGCATAACCCTTGGACAGTGATTCACTTACTAATTTCATTTTTTTTAAAGAAAAACAAATAGCTTATTTATTTAACACGTTTACAACCACACTTGTGTGGTTTAGCTTCCTAACAATTCCTCATTATGTTCAATGTCCGATATTGTATATTTATTTTATTGATGACCAGTGCATCGTGTAGCCAATGAAATGGCCATTAAAACGATATATAGGTTTATATAGGCAGTGGATGGTCACTAGACGAAATCTTTCTGCACAAAGCTTATATGTTGTTTGACCTGGTTTTGTGTGTCGTGCTTTGTTTGTTTGTAAAATATTACTATGTATTAGTGTGTGTGTCTGGAGGGGTTTTATGATGACCGGTGTGGGTGTGTCTGTGTGTGTACTGTCCCAAACACAGTACTGAAACAGCTCTCATTAAAATCACCAATGATCTACTCCGTGCAGCTGACTCTGGCTTCCTGTCCATCCTTATCCTTCTTGACCTGACTGCAGCCTTCGACACCATCTCCCACGCACTCCTCCTAGATCGTCTGGCTGGTAATGCAGGAGTTGCTCTTTCCTGGTTCGCGTCCTATCTCTCAGACCGCCAACAATTTGTCAAACTCAAATCCCACAGATCAAGATATGAGGCAATCTCACTGGGTGTCCCCCAAGGCTCGTTGCTGGGTCCTCTGCTATTTACTATATACCTCCTACCCTTGGGCACACTCATGAGACACCACAACATTGACTTTCACTGCTACGCGGACGACACTCAGCTCTACATCTCAACCAAACCCACCTTACCCCCCCCATCACCAACTGCCTTCACAACATCCAGGAGTGGATGACTCTAAACGCACTTAAATTCAACAACAGCAAGACAGAGGGCCTGCTCACTGACTCCAAATCCAATCTCCACACACAAGTCCAGCCTGAACATTGCCAGTCTTCCCATCCCACTGTCAATAACTGCAAAAAGTCTTGGCGTCACCTTTGAAAACTCCCTCTCATTCGAATCACACATCAAAACCATCACCCGAGCATCCTTCTTCCACCTTTGCAACATATCTAGACTTCGTCCCTCACTCTAAAATTCAAGCACCGAAGCCCTCATCCACACCTTTGTCACTTCACATCTGGATTACTGCAACTCTCTTCTCTCTGGCATCCCAACCAAACTCATCAATAGACTCCAATTAGTACAGAACTCTGCTGCCAGAATCCTCACAAAAACAAAGTCAACGGATCACATTACTCCTACTTCGGATTCAGCTACATTGGCTTCCTGTAAAGTTTCGTATAAACAAGATTCTCCTCCTCACACACAAGGCCCTCCAAAATCTGTCTCTCTCTGTTCGCTCCTCCTCTACAGGACTTCTCGTCACCCCCCCATGCCACCTCTCTACCATGGGGGCTTGGGTCTTCATGGTCTGCCCCCAGACTCTGGAACACACTTTCACTGCACATTCAGCATGCCACCACAGTCACATCGTTTGCTAAGCTCCTCAAAATCCACCTCTTCAAGATTGCCTATGATGTTTGACCCCTTGTTCCACTCTCACCTGACTTTATTTTATTTATTTTGTATATATTTCTCAAATCAAATGTTTATTACTATAGTATGTACATTTCAGCCACTTGGTTTTTATTTATTTTGTTTATGTTGTATGTATAATTCATCCAACTGTTTTATATCTTTGTATTTGCAATGTAAGATGTCCTTTAGTGTTTGGAAAGTAAATAAAATGTATTATTATTATTATTCTGATGATGATGAGCTTGGGTTTGTGCTAAGGTTAGCATACTGACATTTGATTCAGACTGCAAGTTATTCCTGTAATAATTAGTGTTACTCAAAGTGTACACATTTTACTGTAAGATGATTTTGACTGCAAAGCTTGAGGTTGCACAATGTTTTGGTATTCCTGACATTGATTTGATTTTCACTTTATTTTGGTTTGCTAAATGTATAATGCACGTAATTCCTTTTTAACAAGCTCTCGCAGATTTTATGTTAAAATATTAAAACCAGTTAAAAGGTGTAGTCAGCGATTGTGAAGTTAAGCAAATATCTGCTCATGGTCTGCTAGCTATCCATTCTCTGTACATGCTAAGAACAATAATCTAGTGTTTCTACACTGCCATGGCTTTGTAGTAAGGAAAACAAACAAAGTTTTGAGGGAGCACCACCCTATATCATTGAATGGGTCTCTAGATTATCAATACTTGAGTTGTTTGATTTGATTAATTGGCAAAAACATAATCGTTTGGTACAGCACTACTGTCACGCTGACGTCCTGCAGTGGGGCCAGTGCCAGACGCTCCCACGTGCTCCCGGTCCCCGGAGTACTAATCACCCATCTGTGACAGGTGGCACATCACCTGTTTCTGGTGCAGTGTTTGTTCTCCCCTTTATCAGTTGGTGTTTCTGTTCTGTTCTCTATGTTTTGCCTTCCTATGTACGTTACTGGTTATTATTTTCTTTCATGAGTAAAACCCTATGTGGTAACTTTGTGTTAATTTTCTGTTTTATTAAACCATTTATTCAGTACATGTTGTGTCAGTCTCCTTGGGCGCAATACAGAATAACCTGCCTCATATATACACATCTCTACTCGCTGTGTGTCCCGGTTGTGAGTGAGTTGTTTGTTTCCCTTTTGTTACTTTAGGATAAGTTCAGAAGGGCACAACGAGGGACTGCACAGTTCGACTGTCTGCGCTAGAGGAGAGATGTCAATCCGTGGGGATTGTTTGGCGCAGTTGCTGGTTGCGTTTCAGCACCTGTCGGCTCTTCTTACCCCTCTCCCAGCAGACGAGGCACATATCCCCAGGATGGTGTCAGGGGTTTCTTCTCCAGTGTGATCTGTATTTCGGTGACTCACCACTAGAAGATCGGGTGAACACCCGAAGGGATGCCATGCTCTGATAGGAGCTGTGAACATGACGATCAACAAATGTCCATTTGTATGTTCCGTGGTGGTGTCTGGAGGGTCTCATCCCTATGTATTCACAAAGCTAATTGACTCCGATGCCGCAGGGAGCTTCATCGACCAGTCACTGGTGTCCGCGCTGTGGCTGCCAACACGGAAGCTGAGGTCTTCGCTTCCCATCAAGGCGCTGGACGTTCGACCGGTCGGGTCCGGGTTTATTACCCACACCCCACGTCTGCTCTGTCTGAGCAATATCGGGACCTGGGGAGGGTTTGCTTTGTGGACCAGGTTAAGTGTCTTCCTCCTCACCGTACCTGGGACTGCGCCATCGACCTAACGGCAGGAGCATTGCCCCCACCCCTCCTGAAACAAAATCTACCTGCTCTCAGTGGTGGAGACTACGGTGATAGAGAAGTACGTCACGGAGGCGCTGGAGCAGGGCCTCAAACGCACTCTACCTCTCCAGCGTCTGTTAGTTTCTTCTTCATCGCAAAGAAGGACGGGGGGCTACGTCCATGCATCGATTACAGAGAGCTAAACAAGGTAGTGGTGAAGTTCCGATATCCGATGCGTCACTACGAATATCTAGTAATGCCGTTTGGAATGGCCAACACCTGTTGGGTCACGGCCAGTCCCGAAGACCATCAAGGACCTGCAGTGTTTTCTAGGATTTGCCAACTTTTACCGCCGGTTCATCAAGTGTTATAGCACGGTCTCGGCTCCCCTCACATTGTTGTTGCAAGGGAAGCCACACTGCCTCTGCTGGACCTCGGAGGCCGGGAGGGCGTTTGGGAAGTTGAAGAAGTTCACCGCGCCACTCCTGGTGTACCCAAACCCCCTCCTTCTGTTCACCGTGGAAGTAGACGCCTCTGAGGTCGGCGTGGGGCAGTCCTCTTCCAACTCCATGGCATCGCAACTCCACCTGTGTGCATTCTATTCAAAGAAGCTGTCAGCTGCGGAGAGGAACTATGACATGGGGGACTGGGAACTTCTGGAAGTTGGCCCTGGAGGAGTGGAGACACTGTCTGGAGGGTGCTCATGAACCATTCACGGTGCTGACAGACCACAAGAACCTGGAATACATCCGTGCAGCTCGGCTTCTCAACCCCCGCCAGGCTCACCTACCGGCCCGTGTCGAAGAACACGTCAGCCGACGCACTCTCCCGCCTGCACGAGATGGACAATGCGCCGGCCATCTATGCTTTCGTTGTGCCGGCTGACTGTGTGATGGGTCCGGTCAAAGGGGACGCAGACATCCGGAGTGCAAGCCGACAGGATCCACCACCAACCACCTGCCCCCAAGGGAAGACTTACGTACCGCAAACCTTTTAGCTTTTCTCCCACAATCTCTCGCTGATACTTCTCCTCAACAACACTCTTTTTGTTATTACCTTCCTACTCATCTGAGCCACTCTCCACAGCCTGCAGTATATTGACAGAGCTTTTTTTTTGCCTTCCCTGGTCAGTAAAAGAGACCAGCGTAAATGCTGGTATGTGTGTATAATAACAACACAATATGAACATACTATACATACACACGCGCACGCACAAACACATTTTATATTTTACAGTTCTTATGCTGACCTGCATTGTTGATGAGTAGGTCCAATCGAGGTTCTGCTTTCAGAAATGTTTCAGCAAAGCACCGAACAGACTTCAGACTTCCCAGATTCAACTGCATAAAGACCACTTCATTGTTTCCACTCTCCTATACAATATCAAAGTGCAGTTAGCATCTGTTATCATTCACACATGACACAAGACATTCTTCCTGCTATTACAGTAAGTGTCAGTAAGCCATGATGTCCTACCTTTTCAATTAGTTATAATTTATATTAGAATTTTTTACAGCACTCATTCCATGGAAGTAAAATTTGTGTTTTTTTAAATAATTATGTCGATGTGACTTGGAAACCTATGGGACTTTTAAAGTGGGCTGTTACCCTCTGGGTCTGTATTAGTCATAGAAGAAAAAGAGACGAATTAGAAAAGTGCAGTTTGTTTGGCCCCGTGAGGAAATGACCGACCAGCCATATACTGTAGTATTCAGCTAAATATACAAGCTACGGAAATTAAGTTCATAGGCCCCAGAACGCAAACCGTAAGTAAAAGTTTAATGTTAACATATACAGATTACCAAATTTGTAAACTTAGTTTGCATAAACACAACTCGAGTAAGGTTGTCCGGGACAGGAAACCATAAGCATATCAAGTGCATGACGTGCACAACATTACTTGCAATAGATGAATATAGGCTATTACAAATGGACTACTTAAATGCTGTGTTGATGTACTTAACCTCAACATCTCTTGTTGATACACTGTATCGTATGACACTCACAGGTGTCATTTCGTGCTATAGTAACCCCTTGTTCATGAAATAATGTGCTTGTGGATACAAGGACCGCTGCAGTTTCCTGCTATAACTTAACCATTCATGAATTAGTATGTGCTCACACCCTGTCCTTGTCCCACCGTACCGGCTGTCCCTATACATGATTCTGGTGTTGTGTGATCACTGGTGTACGGATATTCTGGCAAGGCGGAATGAATGTGCAATATTAACACCTTGAAAACACTGGAAAATAAAAAAATGCTTGTGGCTCAAACCGATATGGTTGCATCGCTGTGTCAGAGTAGCAGAGTAGCAAAACCAGCCATAGCCTTATGTCAGCACACTAAGCAGAAGAGAAGGCATGGGTGAACAGTGGCTGGCTTGATTTAAAGCAACAAGTCACCCTAAGTGAAATGTTTTCTGAGACCAGGCTGAACATGGGCATAATTGCTATTCCACATAATCTATGAGGTATTTTCACCCAGGCATGTCAAATATAATGCATTGAGACCTCAAAGAACTGTCAACATGAAATGCCCACTTTAAACATGGGACCGCTTTAGTTCCAGCAATATACAGGAGCCAATCCATCTACATGTGATTTTCTGAATGCTAACAACATTTAAAAAAAACATGGTATTAGCTTAGTACAGTATTTGGAGAGACGGTAGCATCTCTGTAGCGACAGCAGTTAATAATGAAGGATTCTGCTTACTTTGCATTCTTACTTTGCATTCTTCTTTTTTGACAGCCTAAATACAGTATGTGAAATTACTTTAGAGATGTGTCACCCGTTTTCCTTACCCTTCTGATGTCGTATGCGGCAGCTTCGCCTCTCTCCTTGTTTCGGCAGGCCAGAATTACCCTCGCACCTCTCTTAGCCAACTCTAAAGCTGTTGCTTTCCCAATTCCAGTGTTACTTCCTGGGCAGTTAACACATTTTAGTAATCAAGTATCAAGAAAGGAAATTATGTATACGGTTTATATTATTATAACCATCATGTAATGTTTGTTGTCAGAATAGAACAATTGACTCCAATCACCAAAAATCCCTAATTCTGAAATAATGTTTAAGCATAAGCATACAGCATTGTGCTTATAAAAAGCAGTGAGCCCAGTATTTGACAAAGCGCATGCACACACATGCAGAGAAAAGAGGAAAAGGATAGGCATTATACAATTCAAAATGTGTAAGATAATTAGACTGCTGGGTAAAATCAATTTATAGGATGAGTAGTGGTCAAATGGTATACTTTCTGGAAATGTGCTTTGTGGAACGATTTACAGATGTAACTCTAAATCTGATAACATTCTAAAAACATCCCCTCACAGCGAGTCCCCTCACTCGCGAACAAGACCCCGAGGTACTTGAACTCCTTCACTTGGGGTAAGGACTCATTCCCTACCCGGA